>CAMZMU010000015.1:3611470-3911470 GCA_947311845.1 Poa pratensis
CTCAGTAAGCCCATGACCAAAGTGAAGATGCCGCCCTGCATCGACTGGAGTCCAATGCACGGCTTGTAGATGCCGACTCTAGCGAAGAGTTGAACCGGTAGTCTCGTCAAGCATCAGATGAGGAGTTCTAATACACACCATAAAGACTGATCTTACCAAGCATTCAAGCGTAGCGTTACTAGACATTGCCAGTAGGGATTAACTTCCCATTATCGGTGTGACAGTGGGTTCAAATTATGCATTTCGATGTCATCATTTGTAACGAAGCCATGCCCTATATAGATCAAGAGACAAGTTCTGAGGACACAATACACAAAACAGGAGTAGGTCTTTACTTCTACACAGACAGGCCGATCCTAAGTAAATCCCCCGTGTCATTCCACATCAAGAGATGTGCTTCCATTTTTCGCCACACTCTTTGACATCGACTACCAGCCTCATGGCTGACCCAGTGAGCAGACATCGACGACACCCCAATTTTGCACTAGTTGATCGCCTTATTCATGCATCAACCACTTCTTTCTTTCATCATCTGTCTTTCTCAAGCTTCAAGTATTCAGTTGTCTTTTCTTTTCCCCACTTTATTTTCATCTATTTCTCACTCTTCTCCAAATTTATTGGCCATGTCCATCCTAACTCGGACCCTTGCCCGGTCAAACTCCATCCTATCCATTTGCAATTACAAGAAGACAAAAAAAACAAAGTACCAACGAGTTCCTTTTACATAGAAATTACACCTTTGAAAGCTTATTTCTAATACCAATTACATATCTTACTTTTGTGGTACATATTATGTTGTTTACAATGATGATTGGGCTTGAATTTCAGAATGGTTAAGCACCCTATGAACATGGAAAGCCATATTACTGGGTGGAATTTTGTGTAAAACTAAAAGTTGGCGTTAGTGTTTTATATTTATTTTGCTCACGTCCGAGCGAGGCAGGGACCAGGGAGCGAACTTTCGGGCCTCACAAACATCCCTGCCGCCTTGGGCCACCATTCTCCAATGCTTGATGTTTCTGGCCCATGCCAAATTGCACTACAAGCCCTAGCCTGGGACGAAGGAAGAAACAAATGCACACACGTCGATGAGGCAAGCCGGCGGCGGCGGCGCTCTGGTTTCCCGAACGAATCTCCCCACCTCGCATCTCGTGCCCTCCAGCTCCATTAAAAACCCACCTCGCACTGTAACCCAAGACAGACACCCTCGAAACCCTAGCCAGCCGCCACCCTCCGCCAAGGCAAGGCACCAGCACCACCAACCCCCGCCGTACGCATCACATCGACGCCCGCCATGCAGCGCGCCGCCGCAAGGGTCGCGTCGCTGGCCATCCGCCGCTTCGCTTCGTCGGCCTCCCGCCCAACAGCAGTGGCGTCTCTTCTGCCTGCCACCGCGGCGCTCAACGCCGGCACGCGCTGGTCCCTCCAGCCAACCGCAGCTGCCGCGGCGGCGGCGCTCTGTGCCCGGCGCGGATACGCCGTCGGGGCCCGGAAGACGAAGGCGGCCGTCAGCGACGACGAGGAGGAGGAGGAGGATGACGAGTTTCAGGACATTGGCAGCGACGAGGAGTTCAACAGCGACTTCGACGATGAGGATCTGGACGACGGCGACTCCGACGATGAGGATCTGGACGACGGACGACTCCGACGAGGAGGCACCAGTAAAGAAGCGCGGGAGGTGCTGACTCGGCTTGGTTGGGAAAAATTGTTATTTTGATTCTTTCTCGATAGAGAGGAAAAAAAGATAGAAAAATAATTTTGATTGGGATGAACTTCCATCTGTTTCTTGTTTGTGTTTGGGGCAATAGAAATTGAGGTACTGTTAAACTGAAAGTTGTAATGCATCGGTTTTTGTTATGACTGGTAACAGCTCGGAAGTGTTTAATCTAGTTGTTTCATTTTTCCAATCTGAAATCAGAACTGAAGTTCTCTTTCGGAGTATAGAATTCCTATAAGAATTGGAATCTCGGATTCCTTTGAAATTCATATGGATGAGAATGAGCTATTCCATAGGAATTTTGGAGGAAAACAAACATAAGGTGACCTCTTGTTTTCATTTTCCGGTGTCTATAGTTTGTGTATTTTTTCTGTGTGACATCTAAACGACACTTTGGAAATTTTTCTGTGATTTTACTTCATGTAGGAAACATGACACCTGTGTGGCATCCAAACGACAATTTGGAAATTTTCCTATGTTTTTACCTAATTTAGGAAACATGACACCTCAATTCCTATGGCTTCTTTGGATTGCAGGATTTTAAAAACGTACGAATAGGAAAAACACATGATTGAAATGTCATGTGAAGTGGATTATCACAGGATTCTCAAACGAAGAAATTTTGTAACATGAGCCTTTGGATGGTGCACAGGAATTCCGTTGACACAAATCAGGCAGATCCGCGAGTCACCCGACCCCCTCCTCTCCCGACCCCGTGTGGCCACGCCGGGCCGCACCGGGCGGCCACCACCGGCGACTCCTCCGGCCCTCCCCTAGGCCTCCCCCATCGCCGCCGCCGGGGACGTCGCCGGGCATGGCCCGTGTGGCGCGGCGGCGGCGGATCTCCTCGGAAGTCGATCTTGAGGGCGAGGGCGGCAGCGCTCCGATCTAGCCTTCTCCGGCGACGATGCTGTGGGGGATGGTGGCGACCATGGCATAGCTGCGAAGGCCGGAGGCGGCGGCGCTCGTGGGTGGCGGCCGCGGCAACCGGGCCCGATCTGGGCCTTTGGGCCGGGGGGTTTCGGAACTCCTCCTGCCCTCCTACTGGTGCTCCGGTGACGGCACAGATGTGATCTTGGGCTTCTCCCGCAGCACGCGCCTAGCCGCCCTAGGCATGGTGGCGGGGCCTTCTTCTTCGCCGAAGGCGGTCGGCCATGGCTGGTTGTGGTTTGGATACCACATCTAGTCCCGACGAGAGTTGGGGAGACATGGTTGCCGGTGAAAACCGAGCTCCGTGGCGGGGCGGGCGATGGCGGCGTCTCCATGTCGTTACCTTGCTGAAGGCATCGCCTTTGCACCACCGCATAACCACTCGTCCTGCTCCGGGGAAACCCTAATGATGGCGGCGCTGCGGTGTCGCTCTCCCTCTTGAGGGCATCGTTCATGGAGCAGTGTGGACGGAAGAGGCAAGAGGTGGAGCGGTGTTCCAGCTACCACGTCGACGTCAGCAGGATTTGGTTGCCTGCGCAGCGGGGCCTCGTCGACGGGTGTGATGATGGACTCGCGCAGGATGGTGGAGCTGTCTGGCGCCGTGGCGGTGCCGATGGCAGGCCTTGCAAGGTCATCGCGTTGATCGCTCCTGAAGATGGGATGGGGAAGATGGTGGCAGCGGCTTCTGTTGTGCGCATGTGGCGTGCACTGAGGATCAGCTGGACCGGTTTGTGCTTCTGGCGCGCTGTTGGGCGGCCTGGTTGAAGCCTCCGGTTTTAGATGATGTGCGTAGGTGTGTGAGGTCAGGGCATTGGCTCCGATTGGTCCACCCCTTCATCTAGCTTGTAGGTGTAGCGAGTTTTCGTCTGGACGGTGGTTCTTCTGGTTTATCGATGTATTTCTTTGTAAGGCTAGTGCTTTACAATTTTTCCATTTTAATAAAACCGGCTGTGTGCATCTTTTGGACAGAGGCTGGGGGCACACCCCCATTTCTAAAAAAAGGAATTGAACACAGGGATTTTGAAGAATTGATGAGAGAGAGTAGAGATAGAGTGAAACTGCATTATTTCGTGTAGGAAAATTAAAATGAGGTTTGAGCTATAGAATTAGGGCTATAGGAATGGTTTTCATAAGAATTTGGTGACCCCAATCCTATGATCCAAAGGTTTCTATAGGAAAAATTCCATAGGGTTCAAACCCTCCATAATTCATACTAAAATCCTACAATCCAAAGAGGGTTGTACATTTTTTCTATTCCTATGTTTTTACTTCCCGTGTTTCAAACGTGCCTAAATGGACATGGTTATCCCAAACGCATCATTCAAAATAGGAGATTTTGGTCCATGTTAGTAGAAGGAGCCCCTCCCCCTATTGCACATTTGCTTCGTTGAAGAACAAAACCATTTTGCAACAAAAATCATCCGAATGTAATACAAAAATTTCAGCAAAATATCCTATCAGACAAAAAGTGTCTAGCCAGACCTCGCCAACTCCGGTTGGCAGCACCATCGCTGCTTCTTGCACTGGAGTTTCCAATTCACGAAATCAGTTCGGACAACCGGGGCCAATAGAGTGTTTGGCAATCCTATCCATCCGCTTACATGTTTTTTTTAGATTCACCCCCCTATACACTTTGGGACCCTATTGGAAGTGCCGGACATGCCCGACAACAAACTCCGCCTCAGCAGCAGCCCACGAACCTCTTTATTTCCCATCCCCCTCTCTCCTCATCCACTCTATCGCTTTCTTCCCACCTACCCCGTTCTCTTACCCATGAAGCAGCCTCCCATGAGGAGCACATCCATGGTGGTCGTCACCTGCCTAGATGGTTGCCGCTGTCCCACCCGCTCATGCCTACCCATCCCCCTCCACCAGATCTAGGTCGCTCCTGTCTGCACGGGCTAGACGAGTTCCATGTCACAAGCCACCAATGACAACACGCAAAGGTCTCTTGGCGAAACTTGGGGCCCAGTCCTCTCACCTCTCCATAGTCCCCCTACGCGGCAGCCACGTGCAGCGGCACCAAGTGCTCGGCATCGAGACAATGGTGCAGCGACCGGAGGCAGAGATCGACGCGGCACTTGAAATTGGACTTGAAGCCAATGACCACCTTCTCATCCGCCATCTCTAGCAGTTGCTGCTCGGTCACCGGGGGTTTAGCGGTAGTGAGGCACACCACGCACTAGATGTCGAGCCACGCATGAGAGAAGCAGTACTGCGGTGTCTCTGCTTGTGGTAATGCACAATAGAGAAAAAGAGACCAATTGAGAATAGCGCTCTCTCCTCCTTATCCGCTCGTCTACAGTACAGAGAGGCGGAAGAGGAGGCGACCGTGCGAGCTTGGTTTCCACCGGCGAATCCACCGCTCCCCTCCACCTCCGGCCGCCGTTGAGGCACGCGAGGTGGTGGGGAGCTCTGGTTTTCGTCCTGGTGTGTAGATAGGTCCCTAGCTAGGTGTGAGTGCCTCTCGACGACGCCGATGGCGGGGCGGCGGAGTCGGTGTGTTGGCTGTGGTCATTCCCCTCCTTCTCCGTTCCGGCGGCCTCATCGCCGGGGAGGACGTGAAGGTGGTTCGTCAGGTGCGCTTCTTCGTCCTTGTTCCTCAGGCCGGCCGTGGTGGCGAGGTGGGGGCTCGGTCGTGGTTGGCGCCCTGCTTTTGGTGCTGGTGGTAGGTGGTCTTCGTCGACGGTGCTGCTCCGGCCGGCCTTGGTGGCGAGGGGAGTGGGGTCTGTCGGTGCCGGCGTGCTGGTGGTGGTGGTCCGTGGCGGTGGTGGAGCGGCTGGATGTTGGGCGGTTGCGGGAAGACGGCGCTGTGGCCGAGCTCGTTCAGCGAGTCCAGATCCCGGCGCTGGCGGCGGGTGGCTCTTGCGGCCGTCTACAATGCGTGGTGGTGCTGTTCTTCCGGCGGTGTGTGGTTCGGCGTCTCCGGCGTCGCCTCGGAGCTTTGGGCGCGACGAAGGATCTGATCGTGTTCTTTCCTGGTAGCTTGGGGTGCTCTTTGCACTTTGCCTGGGTCCGTTTGTAATTTCTGTTTTTCTTTTGGACTGTCTTGTAAAGTGTTCTGAGCTGCCTTGTATCTGGATCGGATCCTTTTCCTCAAAAAAAAAAAAAAAAGAAAGAAAACTAAAGTGCCCCGTTTTACTGGACTACCACTTGGTGCATAGTCTCTTATGTATCCGACAATCGTGTCCGGCACTCCCAATAGGTGTACAACATAGGAAATGCCGGACACCGTGCTGACGCTACCGGTGGAGTTGCTCTCACTGTAAACAGTCTGATTGTGTTTTCGAAGGTGCCCAACCTTGAATAGGCGATCTGGCCTCCCCCAAACATGGGATCGTTCACTAGTTCACCTTAATGATGTAATCTCTACCTCCTCAGAGGCTTGTAACGTAAACTCTACTTTTCAAAATGAAATGGGAAAGTCTTTTGCATTTTCTCGACAAAAAAAAAGAGGTTTTCATGCAGACTTCTGCAGTCAGTTGGCAATCTGAAAATTTCCACCAGATCGCACCATGTGACCACAAAATGAATATGATCCAAAATATATAGATGCATATGAATATTCATAGAAGGATGGAATTTCTCAATCCTCGTTGGTTTCTTTATCAAAGTAACTCAGGTGAACATTTGAAATGTTCATCAAGGCGGAGTGCAGCAGCCTAGAACAGGAACATGCTAACAAAAGGTAAAACAAGATGCAAGTGTGAATATTTTGCAACTAGTTGCACCCGCACCCCATTATCGGATACCCCACTTCCGAGTTTTCAAAAATTGCGAAATAAATCATGTACATGGATTATGTTGAGTCTTGTTCACACACAAAGTTTCATTCAAAAATATGACCATATGTTACCTCTGCAAAATAGAGAAATACCTAAGTGAATAGTATCATGTGTTATTCACACATTATTTGTCTTTTTTGTACAAGTTACATATGGTCATATTTTTGGATGAAAATTTGTGGGTACATAAGACATAACAAAATCTAATTTATTTCACAATTTTTGAAAACTCCAAAATAGGGTATCCGACTATGGGGTGCGGGCGCAACTAGTTGCAAATTATAGTTTCCCGCAAAGTTATCTCAACCTCCTCAGCATTAGCTACAATAATGCTGGATAAACCACATGATCTGCTGGCACAAATAAGCTCACGAACCCTATCTACACCCTTAACAGACCACCAACGCATAGACTACCCTATCCAGTTCTCCTGAACTCTTATCTCTAAATTACTTAGCTAAACTAGACATGCTAACTACAATTCTCCTTCATCCTGGACAAGAGCATCCACCTGAACCTGGACAATGAGTAGATAGATGCTTCTGTTTCCTGGGCCAGTCCACAAAACGTGATGTTTAACTGTCACTGTTCTGTGGATTTTCTCCTTGTCCCATTAGCATTTTTTCTTGAATACTGTCGAATTCCAGCATGAATGTGTCGCATTTGGCACCATCACCGCATATTTTCTTGCCAAGGTAAGCCATTTTACTCATTAACATGGCATATCTGGCTGCACTGTCCGTCTTCTCTAAGCATTTCTCCCTGTACTGTTTTGCCTTCTCTTCTTTGAATTTGTCAGTCCATCTGGGCACTATGTATTGCCCTGGTATTTCATTGATTCCAAACTGTGTGAAAAGTCTGAATATGTGGCAGCACAGTATTCCATCTCTGGCAAACTTTGAACATTGGCATATGAAAGCATTACTGCAAGGTTCAACTAGCACTTCAAAATACTTTCTATCAAACTCTGGGTTCTCGTAGTTGAAAACCTTCTCCACTCGGTACACAGCCCCCCTTTGTACCTCTTGCACATTAAATGCTGTAGAATGGAGCAGTTCCCTCTGAACTTTCAGGAATATTTGCCTTGTGTAAATATTAGATGCATGCTTTTCTACTGGCTGCAATGAGAAGCATGAAGGTGCAGTTCCTGTCTGCCGTCTATCTTCGTCGTCCATTTCTATCGTCTTCTTTTGTATCTCCGCATATTTTTCGATGAACTTCTCTATGCTGTCCTTGGGAAGCACAGAGTCTTTAAATAAAAGATTTGTGCATTCGCCACATCCAAGTGACTGGACAAATGGATAGAAATCATGTCTGAAATAAACAGGCACCCAGATTTTTCTTATTCTCCACATGAACTGTAGGTACTCATTTTCACTTGCATTGTATCTCTGCATGAGTGAAACCCATCCTTCTTCAAATTCTATTTCTGTAAGTGAGTTGTCAACTAAGCTATCCAACTCTGCTTTTACGTTGCCTCTTGCTGCCAAGAAGGCTGCTATCCTTTCATGTGCTCTCCCCATCACATCCCGTTTACAAAACCTGTGCCTTACTTGTGGCATGGCCTCTACAATTGCTTTTGCCATAGCTTCATCCTGGTTTGTTATGATTGATCCTGGTATTTTTCCTCCCATCACTTGCAAAAGTGTTTGGAACATCCATTTGAAGGTTTCAGCTTTCCCATCTTGTAGCAGGGCGCATCCTAACAAGAGGGTTCTCCCATGGTTATTTATCCCAATGATGGTAGCAACGGGCAGATCATGCCTATTTGTGGTATAAGTAGTATCAACGGACACAAAATCTCCAAATATTTCATAATCCATCGTCGACCTTGCATCTGTCCAGAAAATACTACGGACTACATTGTCTTCATCTGTTTGCTTGGCATAGACAAAAGATGGGTTCTGCAGCTCCAGTTCTTTGAAGTGCTTCAGTGTGCTTTCAACATCTGAATTTTCGGTTCTCTGTTGTTCTGCATACTGTAAACTGGTCGCATCTTTCCTCTTGAATGGTATGTTTCCAAAACTGCCTCTCATTCTCCTAAATATCTTCATAACTTTATTGGGAGGTATCCTACTTTGCTGCAGAACTTTTAGAAACGACTTTTCTTCAGTTGGCATGTGCTTGTGGCTCAAGAAAAAATTCGTGAGGGAAGGGTTTGAACATAGTGGATGGTTGTGCTCATTCCTAACTGTTGTGAACTCCCATTGTCCCTTAGTGAGCTTAACTATCACCTTTGCTTGGCAATTTGTCTTCTCTACAGTATTTCTTTTCCTCTTCTTGTTGGGTCCTGGGTTAGTGTTGGTTTTCCACTCCGGTTGCATTCAATGTGATACTTCTTTCTCCTGTAATTTGACCCTCGCTTTGCCACAAAGCCATTTAGGAGAGCATATGTATTATAGAAACCGTTCGCATCTTCAAGAGTTTGGAATTTCATTCCAGGTTCTGGTTTTCTTGCAGTCTCCAATTCCTCAAATTTAGGATAAAAGTATTTTCCTAGTTCACTTTCTGAGTCGCTCCCTGAGCTGCTGTCTGGATCACTTTCACTGGTATTGTTGCTTACCATTTCATTGTTTTCCGCGTTAACATGTAGTTGGTTTTGTAATTCAGCTTGCTGCAGCGAATGGTTGACTGAGTTGGTTTCTTTATCAACTTCATCTGCCAATAGTCCATATGTATTCTTTTCAATACTATCTGAAGATATTTCCTGCACGACAATGATAAGCTACTGTAGAATGTCATATTGGAATTTCCAACTTAAGTTCCATATTATGTTTTGTTTGGTTTGCATACCTGATAATTATCACCTGTTGGTTGTGATCTTCCTTCTTTGATTGATTGTTTTCCAACAGGTTCCTGCGTTAGGTATTATTTAATCCTAACTAATACCAGGCATGAATTCATTCTGAAAAAATGACAAAGTTGTTGCTTAAGTACCTTACTCAACTCACTTGCAGACACCATTGTTTCCACATCATTTTTACTGGCCTGCAATAAAATTTTGTGAAATACAGCCACAATGTAATTTTGATAATTGTAGGAGACATTTATCTACTTTATATCTAAGCTACTTACAGCCTCCCAGGAATTACCATATTAATGGGAGAGAAAAGAAAAATATCTGAATGTCTATCTGGTCGGACCAGTTAAAATAGGTCAGATTAACAAACATTAGAAAAAATGGGGTAGGTTTAAAGCCAGATACAAGACTTGTGATTAACTGAGAAGGAGACTCCATCTGCCGTATACATGAGTTCCAATTAATTTATTTTAGTGCTATATAATAGGATGACTTGTGGAATAGAAAACTAACATAAACTACACAAAACTAATTGTTCTCTGTCAGAATTTTCTTCAAACCAAACCAAACAACAGAAAGACTGCTGCACTAATAGTTCTGGACATGAATTCTTTTTCTGACTCAAACAACACAAAATACATAACAGCCCTGATGCGAGAACTAATTATTACGCCACGGCCACACCATTCAGCTGTTAGTTATTATTTGCAAAATCAGTTTGTAATTCTGCAAAGTTTTTTTTTGGCGAAAAGTAATTCTGCAAAGTTAGTGTTGTCGTTTACTAGAGTTGCAGCACAACCAAGCCTAGATTTGATTCTGCCAAAATTTTCAGAGACATGTGGTACTCACATCTGACAAAAACAACACACACGCACACACTGAAACTAGGTGCCTATTCGAAACTAGGGCAGCAATGCTACAATATTAGAAAGTTGCATACGTCATGATATATTTTAACTGACGAATAATGAGGGTATTTAACATTCCATGAACAATCATGTGGAAGGCACGGGTTGCCCAATAGTATTTTAACTGACGAATGCACAGAAACCGTATGCAGATATGGCACGTCGATACCTTTGTTGTAGGCGACTTGGGTGCAGGGGAACCTTCATCGCCAGCTGCAATGTGTATCTTTCTCTTCTTTGCAGATTGATCTGCGATGTCTGCTACTGGGTTGTCCAATTCCGTAACCATTCCTGTCATGACAAGCTATAACCATTTCACTTCATACGATACGTCGTGCATATCGGTAGCTCACTATTTCTGATTTTGGGGTTCGGCACCTCGATCAAAGAAATTATGATATAGTAAGAGGAAGGGTAAAAATCTAGGTGTTTTGTGTGTGTGCCTTCTAGATATCCGCCGGCGCACCGCGGAGGGGACTAGATCGAGATACCCAAGGCGGGAGGAGAGGGGAGGGATTGGCTGGATGCTATAGCAAGGAGAGGAGAGGTCTGGACGGCGACCGTTGGAGTGTTGAGATGGGGAGGAGAGCTGCGGCGGCCGCCTGCTGGATAGAGAAACGAGATGCAGGACGGGGAGAAGTGGAGGAGGGAGGGATCGCATGCGCTGCGTTGCTTCTGTAACCCTTTGTGTTGTGCTGCGCTCCTCCTAAACCCTTTGTGCTATGAAGTAAACGTCCACCGCTTAACTCACTGGGTGCAGAGTTCCTTTTTTATTGGGTAGATCTTCCTTATGTTCTGAGTGGAGTTTGGAGCTCCCTAAGTTCCAGTGCTCTCACTATATTAAAAAAAAAATTAGAAACTATATTTAAAAAAATTATAAAAAATTGAGAAAAATTATGCATCTTCTCAATGACATATCCTACAAACGTATAAAATTTTAATACAATATACTTACGTTTTGAGCTACACAGAAATGAAAAATGTACATATCTGAGTATAGTATACAGTATGTAGTTTCAAAATTTTAACTTTTGTCATTTTGTGTAGCTCAAAAGCATATGGTATTTTCTATTAAGATTTTGTACGTTTGTAGGATATATCAGTTATAGATTTTTTTAGAAACTTTTAAATATAACTTTTTGATTTTTAAAAAGCAACATCACTAGAACTCGGAAATCAAAATGATTTTCCGTTATGTTGCTGAGTAAAGTACACCTGCCACAATCGCAGCTGAACTGGAAAACGTTTCCATAAAATGGACCTGCCAATCCATAAGAGCATGTCTAGCGGATACTCACAAATCTCGTACTCAAAATAACTTTTGACTACGAGATGTGTTATGTCAGAAGTCAAAACCGATACACAACAACTCTGGTTAAAAACGTTTTTTCTCCAATTTAAACTTTATTTTCGTGCTTAAAAACAAATAGAGATACATGTAATTCAAACAACACGTCGATCAAGCACATATCCAAACATCGCAAATACATAGTTAACCATAAATGATATAGATCAAGCACATGGTCAACAATAAGTTCAAACACAAGACTAGATCAACTTAAACTACAAGACTACTTCTTGTAGTTCTTCGCCCACCTCACCATGAGGAATGGAACCTGAAACATATCTCCTTCTGGTGGCACCAAAGACCCGTGGCTTTGAAGGAGGAGGCGGCGAAGTCCTCCTTGTAATCCTCCTGGGCCACCTCATCCATCACTGCGTACTCCTCGACCGCAACAGTTTGAAGGGAGCCAAACTCGAACTTGGCATGCTCCCGCCGCAGTTACTTCTTTTCCCGCTTTGACGTGCACTTGGCATAGCAGCAAGCTTTCTCCTCCATCCAGAGCTTTGCAAAGATCCTCCTTCTCGTAGTCATTCTCTTTCTAGCACTCGCCGAGCTTCCAAGAAGGGATCACCATTCACCCCCACCGAACACCTCGTTGTCACTCTCAGTGGGACGCCACGTGGCCACCACCGGTGTCGAAGGGGTGGTCGTCGACGAAACAGAGTCACAGATCGAGACAGGGAGTACCAACGGGAGCTCACGCGAGCTTCTGGCCTCCCAATCATTACCGATGAGCAACCGACACAAGGGAGGGGAGGCTTGGGCGCGCGAGCTTCCGATCTCTCAATCATTTTTGGTGACCCACTAACGGCGTGGGGGCGGGGAGGGAAGGAAAGGGGTGCGGCAGGAGGGGCGACGCTCCTGGGAGCAACATCACCCATCGGCCAGCACCACCCGAACCGGTGGGTGTGAGGGTGTGACATACCCCTACTGTAACTACAACTAACTGAAGGAAGATTCAGAGATTGACACTCAACATAGCTACTTTCAGAGACGATTTTACTGGTAGATACAGAGGAAAGTTTAGGGTTAGCCTCGAACAGAGGCGGCTAGGGTTCAACCCGAGATTACAAGCATGCCCAATCATGCACTGGATGTGGGGATATAAAGGAGAGAAGAAGCTGCCAAACAAGGGAGCAGGTGAGGTCTAAAGCGCTAGGTGTAAAGCAGGATTCAAACAGCGACGTTCCAGTGATGATCAGCCGTTGATCTAGCATCCAACGGTCCTCAGAGCACATCTTAGGCGCGAAGCGGTAAGTTGTGCTGTGAAGCGTATGATGCAGGATGAAAGGCTGAGATCAACTGGGACTCGCTGCTGATTCACTATAGTTAACTGACGACGAAACTGAGATCGACACTTCATTCTTCAGGTTGTACTGGGGTATGACAAGGTGGTCCCTTGCAGCAAGGGTGAGGTCCCGACGCCCCGTTCCGCTGGCGTGGAGCCGGGAGCGTGACCTCAATCTAGCGTGAGAGATGATCCGTGGAGTTTCGCCATGAGAACATGGCGTCAGAAGTGGCGTTGATGCCGGGACGTCCTCGGGAAGGCAGGAAGGTAGTGAAAATCGTTAGGGACAGGGTGGATCCTGCCGCAGATCAAGCGGCAGAAAGGGCGAGTGACAACCGGTGGTGGAGCGGGGGGGGGGGGGGGGGGGGGGGGGGGGGTGGTGGTGGGGGCACCAGTAGAGGAGGGCAACGGATGAGAAAGAGGGAAGTGTTCTGAAGTTTTGCTCACGAGGGAAGAGAAAGAGGGAAGTGTCCTGAAGTTTCCCTCTCGCCACGTTTTTGTGGTTTTTGCTGCACACAAAAACCACCTAATACAAATTTAAATTTGCAGCACGGCCTTTTTTTTTGCATGTACTCATAAATAAATTTAGTACAGACTTTGTGTTTGTGTTTGGTCGTTTTTTACTGCCCCCAAAACTCAAAACTGATGTTTTCTTTTTGTTTCGCGTTTCCCCTGTGTTGAGTATCCGATGCTCTAATGAATTCAATCCATAGTATACAGTCCGAGAGATGGATATCGGTGATAAAAAAAATTCAATCCTCGTTAGTTTTGCTAAATAGACTAGGCTGAACGTCTTAAATGATCATGAAAACTGAAACATAAGAAGAAAGATGATGGGCATGCAAAGAAAAGGTAGGTAACAGACAATAAGCAATATGCTGGACTAAAATTTATTTCAGACTTGTCAGAATTACCAGAGTGTCATGCATTTAGCACAAACTGTACAAAAATCACATGAACTGCTGGGGCAAACAGATTCACGGAGCAGTACAACTCAAGCGTTCATCTAACACACAACGGAGAGTATTAGTTAAATAGCTAAAGTACATAAACATCTCAATATTCTACTTCACCCTGGACATGAGCATCGTCCTAGTTCTCTAGGGACTATTGCTGCTGCGCATCCTGATTCTTGCATGTCAGACACAGCTTCAGCTGTGCAGCAGTATAACGGGTGCAGTGAAACCGATGTTTCTGTTGCCTGCCCCTTGTCCACGACACGTGCTGTCTAACTGTCCTTATTCTTAGGGTGTTCTCCTTCTGCCATTGCAAAGTTCTCCTGAATCTTGTCCAATTCAAGCATGAATGTGTGGTATTTTGCACCATCGCTGCATACCTTTTTGCCAAGGTCAGCCATTTTACTCATAAAAGTCGCATATCTCGTTGTACTGTCTGTCGTCTCTAAGCATTTTTCCTTGTACTGTTTTGCCTTCTCTTCCTTGAATTCGTAAGTCCATCTCGGCACTATGTACTGCCCTGGTATTTCATTGATTCCAAACTGTGTGAAAAGCCTGAATATGTGGCAGCACAGTATCCCGTCCCTGGTAAATTTTGCGCAAGGGCATTTGAACGCATTGGTGCCAGATTCAACTAGCACTTCAAAGCTATCTCTATCAAACTCTGGATTTTCATAGTTGAAAACCTTGTTCAGGCGGTAAACAGACCCTCTTTGTACTTCTTGGACGTTAAACGCGGTAGCATGGAGAAGTTCTCTCTGCACTTTCTGAAATATCTGCTTTGTGTATATATTAGCTGCATGCTTTTCTATTGGCTGCAATGAGAAGCATGACGGTAAAGTTCCTGTTTGCAGTCTATCTTCGTCCGCCGTTGTTAGTATCTTCTTTTGTATCTCCTCATACCTTTCGATGAACTTCTCTATTCTGTCAGTAGCAACCACGTAGTCTTTGAATAATAAGTTCATCCCTTCACCACGTCCATGTGGTTCGACAAATGGATAAAAATCGTCTCTGAAATAAACAGGCACCCAGTTTTTCCTCGTTTGCCACATGAGTTGTAGGTACTCGTTTTCACTTGCACCGTATCTTTCAATGAGTGCACCCCACCCTTCTTCAAATTCTGTTTCTGTCAGTGAGTTGTCAACCAAGCTATCCAGCTCTGCTTTTATGTTGCCTCTTTCTGCCATGAAGGCTGCTATCCTTTCCTGTGCTTTCCCCATTACATCCCATTTGTAAAACCTGTGCCTTACTTGTGGCATGACTTCTGCAATTGCTTTTGCCAAAGCTTCATCCTGGTTTGTAATAATTGATCCTGGCATTTTTCCTCCCATCACATGCAAAAGTGTTTGGAACATCCATTTGTAAGTTTCAGAATCCTCATCACGTAACAAGGCGCATCCAAACAAGAGGGTTCTCCCATTGTTATCTATTCCAATAATAGGAGCAAATGGCATATTATGCCATTCTGTGGTATAGGTAGTATCAAACGACAAGAAATCTCCGAAAATCTCATAATCCATCCTCGATCTCTCATCAGTCCAGAGAATACTCTGAACTATGTTGTCTCCAGTTGTTTGCTTCGTGTAGCTAAAACCTGGATTACGAAGCTCCAGTTCTTTCAAGTACATTAACGTTCTTTCAACGTCTGAGTTTTCTTTTCTATGTTGTTCTGCACAAAGTGAATTGATCGGATCATTATTCTTGAATGGTATGTTTCCAGAACTGCCTCTCATTCTCTTAAAAATCTTCATCACTTTAGTGGGAGGTATCCTAGTTCGTTGCAGAATTTTTAGAAACGACTTCTCTTCAGCTGATATGTGTTTGTGGCTCAAGAAGAATTTTGTGAGGGAAGCGCTTGGGCATAGCGGATGGTTGTGCTCATTACGAACTGTTGTGAACTCCCATTGGCCCTTATTGAGCTTCACTATCACCTTTGCTTGGCAATTTGTCTTCTCTATAGATTTTCTCTTCGCTTCCTGACCAGGTCCTGAGTTGCCTTCGATTTACCATTCCTGTTGCATACGAGGTGAAACTTCTTTCTCATGTAATTTGTACCGCGCTTTGCCTCAAAACCTTTCAGGAGAGCATATGCATTATAGAATCCGTACGCATCTTCAAGGGTTTGAAATTTCATTCCAGGCTCTGGTTGTTTTGCAGTCTCCAATAGCTCAATTTTGGGATAAGAGTATTTTCCGATTTCACTATCTGAGTCGCTCCCTGAGCTGTGGTCCGAATCACTTCCGCTGCTGGTATTGTTGCTTAGCATTTCATTGCTTTCCACATTATCATGCAACTGGTTTTGTTCTTCAGCTTGTTGCAGTGCCAGTGGATGGTCATCTGAGTTGGTACGTTTATCCGTTCATCAGCCAGTAGTCCTTCTGTATTCTTTTCAATGGTACCAGAAGATAGTTCCTGCATGACAATGAACAATTTATGGTAAGCACCGTGCAATGTCATATTCAGATATATATACTTGTGTGACATAATTATGCAGCGGACCTGATAATTATCACCAGCTGGTTTTAGTCTTACTTCTATGATTGAATCTTTGCCAATAGGCTCCTGTGTTAGGTATTAACTTGTATAAATGTTAAATGACGGGATGACACATGAAACAGAAAAATGACATATATTAATCTATACCATACTAATCATTCTCAGTCAGAATTCTTTCTTAAAGTCAAACAATACAAAGACTGATACACTAATAGCTCATGAAACGAATTCTTTTTCCAACTCAAACAACATAAAATTCATAGCAGCCGTGAAGGCCATAATTATGTCTTGTTTTGTCTGCATGTCTGATAATTATCACCGGTCAACAGGTTCCTGTGTTAGGTATTAATTTGTTTCAATGCAGTATGATAGGACGACTCATGGAATAGAAACGTGACATATACGAACCTACACAGTACTAATCATTACCAATTTACCAGTCAGAAATCTTTCTTCCAGTCAAACAACACAAAGACTGATAGCCAAATAGCTCTCGACACACAAAAAAATTCAACTCAAACAACACAAAATGCATAACATCAATGACGGTTGACATGCCAAGCTATCCAGTTGTTAGTTATTATCTGCAAAATCAGATTGAAATTCTGAAACCTTAGTGCTGTCGTCTTGCAGCCCAAGCAAGCCTAGGTTTATTTCTGCCTATATTTTAGGCACAAATGGTACCTGCAGACGGATACGAACAGCACCCACACTCACGTACACCCACACAGACTGAATAGTTGGTGCCTACTGGACGCATAAACATCACCAGCCTAGTGAGGAGCCCACAACTAGAAAGTCAAGAGCTCTAAGGGTCTTCTATTTCCTAGCCCTTTGGAGGTTGTAGGGAGACCTGAGTACGTAAGCTATCTACCAAGTACATTTGAATTTCTGTAGCCCAATGAGTCGTTAATTACAAAAACTCTCTACATGACATAATATTCTATTAACTAGTCGCTGCTCGAGTTGGCCAGCAGAGCTGTTTGTGCTCGCTGTCGACGTGCTCGGCAAGGTGATCAAGCATGCAATTCAGCTAGGCCTCTTGCACCCGCTGCACCCGAGGCGAGAAATTCGGGCCATCTCCCTGTACGCCGACGATGTGATGCTATTTTGCCACCCCACGCCCACGACGTCACTGCAATCAAGGAAATACTGCAGCTGTTCGGCAACGCCTCCGGCCTCAAGGTGAACTTCACCAAGAGCTCGGCCTCCTTGATGCATTGTGATGCGGATGCAGCGATGCCGGCTATTGCCAGCCTAGGATGCCCTATCGTAGAGCACTAGAGCTACCGATCAAGTACCTAGGCATACCGCTCACGCTGCGCCGCCCAACTGCTGCGGAGCTGCAGCCCATGGTGGACGACATTGCGTCACGATTGCCGAACTGGAAATCAGGCCTGATGGCCAAAACTGGGTGCCTCGCACTAGTCAAATCTGTTTTGGGCGCCATCCCAATACATCAGCTGCTAGCCTTCGCACCGCCAAAGAAGACCCTGCGCCAAATTGAGAAGATTGAAAGAGGGTTCCTATGGGCTGGGCGCGCCGCCGCCAACGGCGACATTGTCATGTCAACTGGCGACGGGTATGCCGCCCAATTCACCTGGGAGGTCTCAGTGTCAGGACCTGGAGCGGGCAGGGCTCGCGCTATGGATGCGTTGGCTTTGGTTCTCGCGAACAGCCACAGAGCGCGCATGGAGCGGCTTGGACCTGCAATTCTCTGCCGACGAGCGATCGCTGTTCTTTGCCTCCACCTACATGCGCTGGGGAACGGCGAGACAGCCAAGTTTTGGACGGACAGGTGGATTGACGGACGCTATCAGCGAGATCGCACCGCTCCTATTCCAGTGCGTCCCCAAGCGGCGTCGCAAGGCCACGACGGTCGCGGCTGGACTACGATAACAATTGGGCCCGCGATATTCATGGGGTGTTAGGGCTCGGCGAGATTGGACAATACCTGCAAATCTGGCAAAGGATCGAGCACACTCACCTCACAGAAGCACCCGACCGGCTAATCTGGAGGTGGACAGCCAATGGCACTTATTCCGCCAAATCCTGCTATGCCGCCAGTTTCCAAGGATCGACGACAAGCTTCTCCTCGAAGTTGATTTGGAAAAACTGGGCGCCGCCATGAGTGAAATTCTTCCACTGGCTGGCCAATCAAGACAGATGCTGGACTGCTGACAGACTCGCACGCCGTGGCTTGCAACATCCACCTAGCTGCCCATTATGCGACCAGGAACCTGAAACCATACAGCACTTGGTGCTGCACTGCCCCTTCACACGGCATGTGTGGCATGAAATCCTGGCATGGCTGCGGTTCACCGTCCCTGCACCCTATGCGGAGAACTCCCTGATGGACTGGTGGGTACAAGCGAAGCAAAACACTCCGAAGCAATTGCGCAAAGGCCTAGGCTCGATCACTCTCCTGACGCCATGGATGGTGTGGAAACACCGCAACGATTGCGTGTTCGAAGGAGCACAGCCTTCCATCCGTGACCTAGTCGAGAAGATCAAAAGCGAGGCCAAGCTTTGGGCCAGAGCAGGCGCAAAGGGGCTGCGTGTATTACTGCCGCCCACCTGGGACGTGCACTGATGTACTTTGATTAAGGCACTTGTAACCCTCTTAGGAGGATGTAAAACAAACTCTATCTATTCAATGAAATAAAACGCAAAGAATCCTTTGCGTTTTCTCTAAAAGTTGGCCAGCAGCATTGTCCGAATGCACACAAACACTTAACAGATATGTTCAAGCGATACCTTTTCACCAGGCAGCTGCTTTGGTAAATAAGAACCTTCACCGTCAGGTACAATGTATGTCTCTCTCGTTTTTGTGGAGTTCCCTCCATTTCCTGCCCCTGCCCTGTCCAATTCTGTACCCATGCCTGCCATTACAAACTGCAACAACCCCATTAGTTAATTTGCTATACAAAACACATCATAGAATCGGTAGCAGACAGTATACGATTCGGGGGTTTGGCACCTGGATCAAAGTAACCACTAACATATAGGAAAAGGAATGATTTTAGGGTTTTTGGGCATACCTTATCGATATTAGCATCAGTGGCCAGTGGGTTGGGTCTGTGCCGCGGGGACAGGACTAGATCCAAATCCCCAAGACGAGAGGGAAGGGAGGGATTGGCTGGTGGAGCAAGGAGAGGAGGAGTTGGGTCTGGACGGGGAGAGGAAGGCTACCGTTGCAGTGCTGCTGCTGTAGAGATGGGGAAGAGGTGGTGGGGAGAGTTGTCCGGCGGCCACCTGCTGGATAGAGAACCGAGATGCACGAGGAGAGGTGGAGAAGGGATCTCATGCGCTAGCCCTATGAAGGAGACGTCCACCGTTTAGTTGTCTCGGACGCAGAGTTTCTTTTTCTGGTATACTCGAACACACCCCGCGTTAGAGCGGGTACCTGTTAAGAAATTTAAT
Organism: Poa pratensis; assembly: GCA_947311845.1. Lineage (NCBI taxonomy): Eukaryota > Viridiplantae > Streptophyta > Magnoliopsida > Poales > Poaceae > Poa > Poa pratensis. The sequence goes on from CAMZMU010000015.1 coordinate 3,631,119, forward strand.
AAAACGCATGAAATTTGAAGTTGACTAAAGAAAAATGTAAGATTTAGTTAATCAAATGTACGTATGGTTTATAACGTAAAATATCGTTATGGTTTAGAGGTGTATCTGATTGAGATAGGACTGTGAAAACGGATGTTTCGAATGGCATGGAGATGGCACACACATTAACAAATAATATTTACAGAAACATTTTGAGTGAATATATGTATAATAAGAGCCCATAATTTCATATAACAGCTATATAATTTCATCATTGAAATTAATTGGCAATAAGTTCATGGGCGAAACGAATTCCGGTGGTCTACTTGCACATGATTTACTTGTAGTGTAACTACATAGCAACATGGTGTGATCTTATCACTCAAATATCAAAAAAATATGATGTAAAAAATTTGATGAGCTAAAAAAGGATGATGTGGACACTTGCGTGTAGAGATAGAAAATAATTTATGAATTTTGATGGAATGACATGGACAATTGATTGGCTAAAAGAGCAAGTGATGTCGATAGCATATTAATTACACTTAGTGAGGTTTTGCTTTATAACAAGTATAGATTAGTTATTGTCCATGCGTACATGAATAAGTGTACATATAGCTTTCGCACTAAGTCAATTAAAAAATTGACCAATTTTTTTAAAAAAGAGTAGCAACATATACGACATAAAATTGCTATATTTTAAAACTTCATCTCAAGATGAATATAATGATACCAATTTACTGTCAGAAATGTTGGTGCGTTTTGATATAAAATTAGTCAAATTTAATACTTTTGACTTACCATATAAGCTAGAAGTAGGATTGAGGGAGTAGTTAGGTGCCGGACTGCTTTTGCGTCGCCGCACAATAATATTTTGTACCAGTTTTACTAATTCTTAATCGTCTGAGAATTAAATAGATCTCAGGCGGCTCATTAGAAATCTCAGTCAACTACTTACAACAACAGAGTAGAGTGAACTTTTTTAAGGAATATGATGGTGAAATTAAGTTTTGATGTAAGATGATTTAATTTGATGATGGTATGTGTATGTACGGTTTCTTCTGCAATTCGGTATAATTCTCAAGAGACTGATGGTTTCACCCCACACGGGGATTACGGCAAGGGATCCTCTTTTCTCCTATTTATTCCTTCTTTGTGTAGAAAATGCACCATCAATTTCACCTTTTATTTATGAATAATTCCTTGATTCTCGTGAAGGCAGATATATGGAAAAATCCATTATTTGTTTTAGTCCCAACATGGGCGCGGATACAAAAGTTGGCATCCGCTTACATCTCAATACTGATAATGTGACCTTTGTCAGATAAGTAGCGATTGTTTTCATCATCTTGTGAAACAGATCATACGAAGATTAATTGATTGGAAGGAGAAGCAACTATTTTCATGCGGAACAGCCTTTGTAATGTGCTTTATAAAATTCTCTCATAAATGTTGGCTGCTAGACTGAAGAGTATCCTGCAGATATTATATCTCCCACGCAGAGTGCCTTTGTCCCAGGGAGGTTGATAACAGATAATATTCTTATTGCTATGAGTGTGTGCATAAGATCAAGAATAAAAAGGCTGGCCAGTATGGCCTGTGTGCAGTGAAGTTAGATATGCATAAAGCCTATGATGGAGTGGAATGAGTTTTCTTGAGAAATATGATGGAAAAACTTGGATTTCATTCACAATGGATAGAAATGATAATGGCTTGTGTGAGTTCGGTCAAATATAAGGTGCGGTTCAATTCTCAGGAAACTGAGGAATTTACCCCTACTAGAGGTATTAGACAAGGAGATCCCCTTTATCCCTAACTATTTTTATTATGCGCTGAAGGTGTATCTAGCATGTTGTAGTTTGAAGAACAAGCTGGTGACATTGAAGGAATTAGAGTGTGCAGGAATACACCGTCGGTATCACACCTTTTTTTTGCCATTGATTCTCTAATTCTTATGAGGGCAGATGTTCTAAATGCAGCTTCCTTACAGCAAGTGTTGGATTCATATTGCGCAAATTCTGGACAAATGGTGAGTTTGGCTAAGTCTAGCATTTTCTTTAGTCCAAACACCAATGTCGACACGAGAAGGGATATATGTCAAGAGTTACACCTAGATATAGAAGCACTATCAGATAAGTATTTGAGATTACCTGCAATGGTTGGAGCAGACCAGAGTGACTGCTTTAAACATTTTGTGGAGAGAATTAAGCAACGGTTGAAAGGGTGGATGGAGAAACAATTGTCACTTGGTGGTAAAGAAATTTTGTTAAAGGCTGTTGCTCAAGCTATCCCGATATTTGCTATGTCTATTTTTAATCTGCCCAAGGGAGTTTGTAAAGAGATAACCGATGTAATTGCCCAATTTTGGTTGGGAGATGATGAAGATGACAAAAAGATGCATTGGTACACTTGGTGGAAACTATGTTACCCAAAAAGTGAGGGGGGGTATGGGGTTTAGGGATCTTCATTCTTTTAACTTGGCTATGCTAGCAAAGCAAGTCTGGAGGTTGATCACGAACCCTGAATCCCTTTGTGCACGTATCCTAAAGGCTAAGTATTTTCCAAATGGAAGTATATTACAGGCCGGGCCTAAGAGGGTTCTTATTTTACCTGGCAAAGCTTAGTTGCTGCAATTCCTTCTATTAAGAGGGGATATATTTGGAGAATAGGTACAGGTGAAAAGGTCAACATCTGGAACAACCCATGGATCCCATCCAGCCCAGATAGGAAGATCATCTCCCCGCGTGGTCTGTCAATATTATCGAGGGTAAGTGAGCTTATCAGCCCAATCACTGGTACATGGGATGAAAAGATGCTTAGGGATAATTTTAACTCTGTTGATGTTGGCCGAATTTTGCGTATTCCTCTAAGCTCACAATCGTTTGATGATTTTGTTGCCTGGCACATGAACACTACAGGGTTTTTTCGGTGCGGGCAGCTTATCACGGTGAGTGGATACCTTCTTTCCGAGGCCATGCAACCACTATACCGAATCCTGGGACCTCAGCTGCGACTCCAGTTTGGACAGTGCTTTGGAAACTTCAAGTTCCACGTAAGGTTCAGATCTTTGGATGGAGAGCGTTACACGGAATTATTTCTCTGAAATGTATTTTGGCTAATAGACATATAGGGTTGTCCGGGGAATGCACCATCTATCATCAGGGAGCTAAAGGCGTTAAATATCTGTTGTTTGAGTGTCAGCCTGCGATTGCCTTGTCGATGAAGCTGGGGATGATGGAACACATTACTGCTAAATCCCAATGTGACCGATCTTGTTCTGTAGTGCTGGAGGAATTACTAAATCACGAAGAGAAACCTCTCTCTCGATCTCCCCAGATGTGGGGTTCAAAGAAGTACTTCTTACTGGATGCTTGTCGCAGCAGTGGAATATGGGGTTCCCCGGATGCTGCCAAAGTGGGTCCTCCGCTGGGGCCCACCAAGAAGATGGACAAGGCAAGGAGTCAAGTACAGCACATGGGTTAGCCCATCTGCCTCAAGGACACCCTACAAGTTCGACATCAAGTCTCTGCGGCTAAGGACCAGGTGACCTTCCGGGTCACCCCCTCGCCCGGAGAACCAGGCAAGACACCCGCGGGTCCGTGCTCCGGCAGGAGGCCAAGCGCGCCCCCGGGTATCCGTCCGTACCATCGAGAGGATAAGATCGCCAGCTCGCCAGAAGCTGGTGGAAGACTTGGGCGTCAAGATGAAGGCCGCGCCCTGGTGACGTTGCCACGAGCGTAGTTGGTGGGGCGGACAGGCTTTGTCCGTCCCACCTTTTCCAAGGGCGGACGACCACGCCGCCCTCCTCAGAACGCTTGGAGGAGAGAGTGCCACGTCTCCTCCAAGGACCGCCGAGGGGTTTTTCCCGCCAAGACCCCTCACACCTCTCGCGTGCCATGTCGGATCCCCTTAGCCTATAAAAGGAGGACCATGGCACCGACGAGAGAAGGACGAACCAAGATAGAAGCAAGCTAGAGCTCCGGCAAGACAAGACTAGGGTTTGGAAGGTAGAGAGAGAGGTGATCTCCCAGGGCAGGATCTGCTCTTCGTCTACCTCCGGCCGATACTCTGCCGGGTTCACCCCAGAACACCCTTGTACACCACACCATGATGAACCTCTCAATCCAGACATGCAGGAGTAGGGCTTTTAGCCTCCGGGCGGCCTGAACCTGGGTAACTCCGTGTGTCCTTCTGTGTTGTTCGATCTCTCCCTCTCGACGAAGAACTTGGCGTCCTTGCTCCCAGGTAAGGCGTCTTCCAGCCTCCTTCGCGCCCCGTGCCGAACCTAAAAAGGGGGTATCACCTACTCCCGGTGTCCATCACCCGAGACACGACAATGCTGGTATCTATGGTGGTTACGGAGACAAACTACTCACAATAAATCTATTCCACCTGTCTGGAGATGGCCATTGTCTGTGTTAGCTATTACAAGTAACTTCAAGAACTCATGTCTCCGAAAGCTACAAGAGAGATTGAGAAATGGATTTTACCTGGACCTGGTTTTACCAAACTAAATGTTGATGCTGCATTTTATGCGGGTATTGGATCTGGAGCCACGGCAGCTGTTCTAAGGGATGGCCGAGGTAATTTTATTGCAGCACAATGTTTATATATTGAATGAGGGTTAGATATTGTAACTATGGAATCTGTGGCGATGAGATATGGTCTACACTTCGCAAATTCTCTCGGTTTTCACAATATAGAGGCGGAATCTGATTCAACCCAGGTTATCGAGCTTTGTACTGGCCAATCTCAATGGTGGGATGTTGTAGCGGCAATATTTGCGGAATGTGTGGACTTGGCAACTTTAATCGGGAGGGTCAAATTCAAGCATGTTTCAGGGATTCGAATTCTGTGGCTCATGAAATAGCTAGTTTTAGTTTCTGTAGTAAAAGTTCTTCTAGCTGGATTAACGAACCCCCGGGTTGGTTGATTAGCAGATTGGTAAATGATGTAATGATGTAACTCTTGTGGATGCTTTTGGCAGCAAGTTTCTGACGCACACAACTACAAACTTTCTAGTTGGACTGCCAGTCAGCTCGCACTGTCGATCAATGCCTCGACATCACCACGCCAGCAAGGCACTGGTTGGCTTCCCGCCAACCGGACACTAGAAGACAAGCCAATGAGCTAAAGTCCACACTCTGTATGTGAGCTAACATCAACAAGAGTTGGTGGACAAGGCAGATCGGTATGATTGGCTGCCAAGGCCATATCCTGCAAGACCATGACTTCACCCACTACGGGGCCTTGTCTTTTCCTAAACACCCAGGGCTAACCCCTGCTGCAGTACCAGGGCACCCCAAAGTCGTCTGCTCACGGCCCACACAGTAGTCAGCGCCATACGCGTACGGACTTTTTATCGGATGTCGGCTACAACGACTTATGTAGCCTCCGTCCCATCGTAGGCACTACTTGGGTGGCTTGTAGTGCCATACTACCATGTCTATAAGATTGTGGCACACCCATATATGGGATACGCCTTTCCCGGGAAAAGGTTTAATTCTTCCACAATTAGACTCTCATATTCCACGTTCATGTTCTCCAAGTAGAAGAGTAGGACAGCCAGCTACCGGCTAGCCGACGCGTTCTAATTATACTTTGAGCACCTCACACGTTTGAATACATCCACACAGAAGTAGGGTTGTTACCACAAATGTTTGTTATCCTTGTGTTACTGTGTTTGTTATCCCATCGGACCATGGTCACAAGCCATATCTACATACAACTCTACATGTCGGATATAAAACATCAACAGTGCAAGAGCATGCAGGGGCGGAGCCAACATTTGAACTGGGGGGGGGGGGGGGGGGGGAGCGATGAAAGCATAGGAGAGCTAGCCAATGCATGTGGGCGGAAGGGTGACCCCAAAAAAGAGAGCGTGATACTTGATGTTATGGAAAGCAAGCTCGGCTACATCAATACGAGTGAGACGCGTATCGCTGAAGATAAACATATTCCTCTCATTTTAAAAATAGTGTGCAACAGCCAACCACTATGTCACTGCTAGGTCAAGTATAGTAAGATAAGTATTGAGTCTAAAACAAAATAATATCGACCTATGTTTGGGGTAAGCTAACATGTATATGTATCACAAACGAAAAATTGGCAAGCAAATTGTCATATGTTTGGCAAGAAAGCATCTACTTTTTAACTTGTTTAAATATACTAAAATGTCACAAAATGCTGAATTTTCATCATTTGGCCAGATTCAAGATCGAATCAGTTGGAGGAAACAATCTACTATATTATTCTCATCTTTTTTAACTAAAAAAGTACAGCTAAACTGAAATAGAACATACTAAGGTTTTACTTCATAAAAAAAACATTGGCAATAAGTAGTAACCATCAGTTACCGTAGGGTCTTCCGGCGTTTGCCGCGTAACTGGGCCGAAGTGTCGAACGGCAGCAGGAGCAAGCAGCAGGGAGTCAGCGGCAGCGGCAGGGGCAAGCGCCCGGCCAGACGGGATCGAGCCTGAAGCCTGAGGCGGCGGCCGGGAAGGGCAGGTTGATGAACGATCAATCTGATCGATCGCTTCAGGTACAGCCATATAGAGATCACGATGGCCTAGACTTACGCCGTGGGTGGGCTGTTGTGTTGGGCTTTGTTATTGCTGTTGTGTACATGGACGGATGGCTAACAATCAAATAATAGGCTAATTATGGATTAGTTTCGGCCATTAGTACACGTAGTAGTATATTACTAGCACTAATACGCACTGAAAATAGTTAGGGGGCGAACGCGGTTGGTACCATTTCTCAGTTTTAGTGGGGATATGGTGAACAGGACAAGAAAATATGTTGGTACACATGGTGGAAACTTTGCTTCCCTGAAGAGAAGGTGGTACATCGGACCATGGCCACAAGCCATACCTACAGACAAATCTACATGTCACATATAAAACATCGACGATGCAAGAGCATGGTTGGTACCATTTCTCAGTTTTGGTGGGGAGATGGTTAACATAACAAGAAAACATGTTGGTATGCATGGTGGAAACTTTGCTTCCCCGAACAGAAGGTGGTATGGGCTTCCGAGATTTTCACTATTTCAACCTTAAAATGAAAGCGAAGTTTGTGGAGATTAATTGATAATCCGGGCTCTCTTTGTGCATGAGTGCTCAAGACTAAGTATTTCCCTGTCATATTTACTAGTGGGGCCTAAGAGTACTTTTTCATTCACTTGGGAAGGTATAGTGGAGAAAATTCAAACTTTCAAAAGAGGGCTTATTTGGAAAATTGGAAATAGATAAGGTTAAGATACAGGATGATTCTTGGATCCCACCAAGTCCGGCCGTACAATTGTTACAAAAGAATGGTAATGTTATCCTATCAGATGTTAGTGAATTCATAATTCCGGTGAATCAACAATTAATGGGATGAAGACTTTATCAGAAGCACTCTCAATACATTGATGCTAGATGGATCAACCAATTTTTTTAAATGTTGGAGCCTTTTATTTTTGATAAAAAACTGTTGGAGCCTTTGATGACCTTGGTTCATGACTGGAGCCCTCTCGGTTAGGTCAGCTTACCACGTTGAATGGCAGCATCAGTATGGCAGATGGTCATGTCAGAACATTTGATGCGGGTAGGTCCCGATTTTCACGGATTTGTGCGGAGGGACGAAGAACACGAAGAACAACGGATGAACGCGAAGAACACACAAAAGGGGAATCACACAAAACAAGGGTAAATAGCAAGTAGCAACCCGGCAAGACTCGATTGGTAACAAATCCCCGTGGGCAGCCCCCAATCCTCCTCTCCCAAGCACACATTACTCTTAGGATTGTTTGTCCAATTGGTCAATCCAACCAACCCAATCTAGCCACTCAAGGAGGAAAGATTAGCAAGTAATCGCAACTACAAGCGGAAGCCTTGGTATCCACGCAGGGATCTTCTCCTCAAGAGGAGGCCTTGGTTCATCTCCACATGTGGAGGCCTTGAATCATCTCCAAAGGAGGAAAGAAACACTTTGATAAGAAGGAGCAAGGCTCTACTTTAGTTCCCAAATCATAGTCTAACCCTAACCCTAGGAAGGGGACGAACCATTTATACTCTAGATCCAAAGGGATAAGATTACAAGGCAAGAGAGCCTTTCCAGCGTACAGATCCGCCCGCAGCGGTAGTACCGGGTGTGCGGTAGTACCGGGGCAGTACCGGGGCCACTACCGGGATGGGACCCGAGGACACCAGGAGCTTCCGGGAGATACGGTAGTTGGCGCGGTAGTACCGCGCCAGCACGTCGCGGTAGTACCGAGGCGGGCATGGGCGGTAGTACCGGACCCGGTGGTGGCTTCGACGGGCGCCACGTCAGGCGAGGGCGGTAGTACCGGCTCGGGCGACCCGGTAGTACCGCCTGAGGCTGTTTGATCTCCCTCTTCGTCTTCTTCTTGGGGCTTCACTTGGTCATCTTCTCCATCAACTTGTATCGCCTCTTGGCCATCTTCATAGGGGTCTTCAGGTCCACCATAGCTGAGCACACACAAGGTATCGGAATGAAGTAGCAAACCATTCAAGGGAGTGTCAAGGTCACACATAGATAAGAGTGAATTCACCTTATCATGGAGAGCTTTGATTCTTGCTCTTGTCATTGGGCCACTTGGTGTTGTGTGCCTAGGTTGCACTACATCATCTCCCCCCCTTGGAAAAGAGTCGTCCTCGACTCTTCGTCCTCATCATCACTTGGGTCCCAAGGTAAGGCGAGATGTCGGCGACGTTGAAGGTGTTATGAACGCCGTACTTGGACTTTGGTATGTCGATCTTGTATGCGTTGTCGTTGATGCGCTTGAGAACCTTGAAAGGACCATCTCCTCTTGGCGCGAGCTTAGACTTTCTTTCATCGGGGAAGCGGTCCTTGCGTAGGTGTAGCCAAACAAGGTCTCCTTCTTCAAAGATCATGGGGCGCTTGTTCTTGTTCATCTTCGTAGCATGGTCTTTGTTGTGCTTCTCGAGAGTAGTTCTTGTTTCCTCATGGAGCTTCTTCATGTAAGCGGCTCGCTTGTCGAAGTCCATGTTAACTTGCTCACGGAGTGGAAGTGGTAGCATGTCGAGCGCGGTGTAGGGGTTGGCACCATAGACGACCTCGAAAGGTGTTCTCTTTGTTGCGCGGTAAAGTGCTCGATTGTAGGCGAACTCGGCGTGTGGGATGCACTCTTTCCAATTCTTCAAGTTAGGCTTGATCAACACACGAAGGAGTGTGGATAGGCTCCGGTTCACCACTTCGGTTTGGCCATCGGTTTGAGGGTGGTATGCGGTGGAGAATAGGTGCTTGATCCCCATCTTGGCCATCAAAGTCTTCCAAAAATAGCTCACGAACTTGACGTCACGATCCGACACAATGGTCTTGGGCACTCCATGAAGACGGACGATTTCCCTGAAAAACAAAGTAGCAATGTGTGAAGCATCGTCGCTCTTGTTGCAAGGTTTAAAGTGTGCCATTTTAGAGAAGCGATCAATGACGACAAAGATGGAATCCTTGTTTGTTTTAGTGCGTGGGAGTCCTAAGACAAAATCCATAGCTATATCGGACCATGGGTGATGTGGAATAGGCAAAGGTGTGTATAGACCATGAGAGTTTAGAGTAGACTTAGCTTTGAGACATGTTGAACATCGTCGCACCAAGCGGTTCACATCACGGTACATCCTTGGCCAATAGTAGTTTGTGGAGAGCATGGCAAAGGTCTTGTCACGTCCAAAGTGTCCCATTAAGACGCCTCCATGTGATTCCTTCAAAAGGACCAAACGAAGCGAAGACTCGGGTACACATAGTTTGTTAGCCTTAAACAAAAACCTTTGTGCAAATAGAAATCACCAATTCCTTTGTGCTCCGAACATTGAGCGAAAATGTCTCCAAAGAAAGCATCGGTAGCGTACAACTCTTTAATCTCATCCAAACCCAAGACACTAATGTCAAGACGTGTAAGTAGGTTGGCCTTGCGGGATAAAGCATCCGCTACCACATTGTCTTTACCTTTCTTGTATTTGATTACAAATGTGAAAGACTCAATGAACTCAACCCACTTAGCATGTCTTTTGTTCAAATTTGTTTGACTTTTCAAATATTTCAAGGATTCATGGTCGGAATGAATGACAAATTCCTTAGGACGAAGGTAATGTTGCCACACATCCAAAACACGAACCAAAGCAAATAACTCTTTGTCATAAATGGGGTAATTCAAGCGAGCTCCATCTAATTTCTCACTATGGTATGCTATGGGTCTACCATTTTGCATAAGCACTCCACCAATGCCCAATCCACTTGCATCGCATTCAATCTCAAATGTCTTAGAGAAATCCGGAAGGGCAAGGAGTGGTGCTTCGGTTAATAACCGTTTGAGCTCATTGAAAGCAAAATCATGTGCATTGCCCCAAATGAAAGGTATATTCTTCTTTGTAAGTTCATGGAGGGGACAAGCAATTGTGGAAAAATCCTTGATGAATCGGCGGTAAAATCCGGCAAAACCAAGAAAACGTCTCAACTCCTCAAGTGACGTCGGAAAAGGCCAAGTCCGAATTGCTTGTATCTTGGCATCATCAACTTCAACTCCATCCGAAGAAACAACAAAACCCAAGAAAACAAGTTTGTTGGTGGCAAAAGTGCACTTAGAAAGGTTTGCATAAAGCTTTTCATTACGAAGAACCAACAAAACTTGAGCAACATGAGAAGTGTGTTCTTCCAAAGACTTGCTATAGATAAGGATGTCGTCAAAGTATACCACAACAAATTTTCCAATGAAAGGACGCAAAACATGATTCATGAGACGCATAAAAGTAGAAGGTGCATTGGAAAGACCAAATGGCATGACTAGCCACTCATAAAGACCAAGCTTTGTTTTAAATGCGGTCTTCCATTCATCACCTTCACACATGCGTATTTGGTGATATCCACTTTTAAGATCAATTTTGGAGAATATAGCGGAACCACAAAGCTCATCGAGCATATCATCAAGGCGAGGGATAGGATGGCGATACCGAACGGTGATGGCGTTGATGGGGCGACAATCCATGCAAAGTCGAAGGGTGTTGTCGTGCTTGGGTACCAAGATGACGGGCACGGCACACGGACTCAAGCTCTCGCGGATGTGTCCCATGGCAAGAAGTTCTTGTATTTGCCGCTCGATCTCCTTTGTTTCTGTAACATCCCAAAAATATTAATCAGTATTATTATTCCAAAAATGAGAGCCAACAAAAACTTTTGCTTAATTATATGTGTTGATCTCATATTGTTGCTTGTGTGGTTTATTTCTTGCTAGTTATGTGTTGTTCGCTCTAAATAAAGACATGAAGAAAAGAAGAGAAATAAAATAAAAGAAAAGCAAGAAAATAATGTGACAAGTGTCACATAAAATTCTCCAAGTGAGAAATTGTTTTCCTTTACAATAAAATTCAGAAGAGTGGTAATGTAAACACTCCCATGTTATCCTTACTACTTTTCTATCTGAAACAATATTTTAAATTAGTTTTAAAATTCAAAAGTAAAATTCAATTGGAAATAAAACCAAATTCAATAATTAAAACCCTATGAACAAAAATGATTCAAAACATTTTATTTTGTAAAGCCAATTTTTGTGAAGCTTCTGCATGCCATGGGAAGGCTTCACAAATTTTCTTGAATTTTTATAAATAGATTTAGTGCCCTAATTAAATTCGAGAAAAGCTTCTGGTTTGAAAAACAAAAGAAAGAAATGAAAAGGAGAGAAGCCAGGGGGTTTTCTGCAAAACCTTCTTCGCCTACCTCTCCGTCGCCGTGTCGACGCCACACGCCGCGCGCCTCGCCGTTCCCCGGGCCCCCCAGGCCCCCCTGCTCATGTTCACCCTCTCTCCCGTGCCTCTGCACCCTCTGCCTCGCAGAGGAGGGCACTCGAGCTCTCTCCCATCGTAGTTACGCCGCGGTTCCCCGACGACCGCCGCGGAGGAGTTGGACGGCGCCGGCCAAATTGGCCCCCCTCGCAGCTCCTCGACACGCGATCAGCTACGCCGTGCACCCTAGCTCCATCCCGGACCCCCCAGACAGCACGCACCGGCCTCTCCCGCTCTCTGGACGCCGCTGGACCGCGACCACCGTGCGCCGACGATGCGCCTATATAGCTCGACCCCGCACCTCACGAATTCTCCACTCCCTTCACCCCTGCTTCCCTCCCTTGCTTCACCACCTCACGTACACCGCCAGGAGAGCAGAGCCGCGGCTGCTGAGCCGCCGCTGCTCTGGATTTCTTCCCGAGAAGCTCCGCCGGAGCCGTAGGTGAGCACGACCACGGCCGTGCCGTCCTGCTGCTCCATTCTCCCCTCTGACCCCTCTACGCTGTTGCCCGAGCTCACCGCACTCACCCCATCCCTTTTCCCCTTTGATTAGTGCCCAGACACGACCGTTGGACCTCGCCGGTGTTGCTGTCCGTGGCCGTAGAAGATCGGCACCTCGCCGCCGACGAACCAGCCCTCCCCAGCAAGTGCAACTCGCGCCAAGGTCTTCCCCGAGCCTCCGCCGTCGATCTGCTTCATCACCACGACCTCCGAGCCCCCTAGGTGAGCCAACCATCCACCTCGCCGTCGCCGGAGCTTCGGCGCCGCTCGTTTTAGGTCGCCGGAGTTCGTCGACGACGTGGGCTAACGTGAGCCGTTGGATCTTAATCCAACGGCAGCGTACCGATTCGTTTAGAATAGGAGTCACTGACATGTGGACCCCACACGTCAGATTTTTATTAGTTTCCCTCGCGCACCCAGTGTCGCTGACATGTAGGCCCCACATGTCATAACTTTCAACATTATCCAAACAGAGAGAAATTCTAATTTAGTTTTCTCTGGAAATTCAGTACTAGGCCTAACTTCAAAAATCAATAACTTGAGAATTAGGCATCCAAATAAATCAAACTCAATTGTTCTGGAAAGCTTATGAAAATGTTTAACCAATCCAATTGGATTCATTCCATTTAATTAAACAAATAAAAAGTATTATTAAAAATACTACAGAAGGTTTAAATTCTAAACTTGTTTGTTTCTGATACTCTGTTAGTCCAAATAATTCCAAACCAATTTTTCTAGCTTAGTACTGCCATGTATTAGCTTCCCTAATTTTGGTAGAATTATTTGTGCAGTAGGATTTGTTTAGTTTAAAGTTGAAGTTTAAACACCCTTCTGCACTCAAACATTTAAATATGTTAAATGATTAACCCAAATGATTTAGGACCAATTTTTTTAGGTCACATTTAGTCATGTTTAGTTACCCTAAAAGGATTTAATTTTAGGAGCAACAGAACTTAATTGGTAGCTAAAACTTGTTTATTAAGTTACTGGACTCAAACATTTTTGTAGGGAGTTTGGTAACTCAAATTAATCCACACTCAATTGTGTTGTCTTCTACACATCAGTAGCTTTCTATAGAAATTTCGTTTGTAGTTTTGTGACCAACAGAACTCAAGTTGTGCAATCAAACATGTTCCACAAGTTTCTGCCATAGTTTTGAACATAAATAAATAATGTTTAATTCAATGATTTTGAAACCAAATTGTATGGTTTGATGTGGGCAGTAGCTAATTGTGATGGTTATGATTGATATGTTGTGATGCTTGCTTGAGTAGTTTAGTAATTGTTTGCATTGCTTGTTTGACGTTTAGACGAGAACGTTGCCGGAATCTACGAGGAGGGGGAATTCTCTGATCATCAAGCACAAGAACCCGAGAACTTTGCCGAGCAAGGCAAGCTACTCCCTGAGCTTGCACCTAAATACATATGCATCTACTTTGATCAAATGATTTACTCTTAAGGCATTGGTTTACAAAACCTTTTCAAAAAGTATATGGATATTATTTTGCCACCCTATGTAGAAATATAAGGTAGTTTATATAAAACTATAGGATGGGAAACAATGTAGTTTATTCAAAACTCCTTTAAAAAGACTTGTGTGGTTATGGATTGCGAGATGTCGGTGTTGGAATGGAGAAGTGGAAAAATGGTGATGTTTATGAAAAATGCACAGTGTCCTAGTACTATGACGACCAATCTTACCCGGTGCGACCACATTTACCATATATGGGAAAAGGCTTAGTCATGTAGTTTGCTCTTATTAGTATGGGATACCTCATCGACGGGGATGACTCCGTTATGCATGAGGGGATGGTCCGAGGACCTACCCCCTGACCCGGGTCCTCACACAAGTTGGTGGGAAGGATAGAAGGTTCCACCATAAACCGCCGGACAAAACTATGAGTCCTCACACTTAGGGTTTCTGACGGGAAACTGGACTGGGTGTTGATGGAAAGTGTCATATGGGAAGGATCCTATACTAGCATGAGCAAATAAGAGGCTATGGCCGGCGGCTTACTTCGCATACACCTGGTATGGCGAGACGTGGCAGACACGATGAGTTGCCGGATGGATGTGGGCTAAAAGCGTGCTACCTCCGCAGAGTGTTAAAAACTATTCGAATAGCCGAGTCATCGGATATGGACAATTGGGAGACTGTCCTAAGACCTTGTGCAAGTTTTTAAAAAGACTTTGAGTTTTAAAAGAAAAATGAAGTGGAGAATGTTTCCTACACCTATACCAACGGATCGGTATGAGGTGGTTGGATGAAAGTGGACCATGACGGGCTATGGTCGGAAAAAGGAGAAGTTTTGGAGAAACAAATAAAATGGTGATTCCTTTAAAAGTGGTTATAAAACTCTTCTTACCTTTTTCAATAAAGATATAGAGAGGTTTAAAATAAATAAAAGTTGTCCATAAGTCAAAACTAGTGTATACACATGTTGGGGTAGTTTGCGAGTACATTCAAATGTACTCATATTGGTTTTGTCCCTGGCTATTGACCTAGCCAGACTACGAGGAGGAGCACTACGCCGAGCAGGAGTATGGCGACTTCTACGCCAACTAAGGATCTCCACAAGTCAGCTGCCTGTCGGGTTGACGTCGTTAGAATATGATGTCTACTACGCCGTAGCTTCCGCTGATATTTTGGTTTGGCCCATGAAGGCACCTATGTAAGACTTTTAATTCGGTATTGTAATGGATGTAAACTTTGGTTTCCAATTCGGATTATGTGCAACGACAGACTGATCACGGGATCGTTGTGTTAAGCATAATCGGGTATTTCGGACAGCTAGTCCGGGGTCCCCACAGTTTCTTCGGGGTTGGTGCGGTAAGGGGCGCGGTTTGGAAGCGGTGCGCCGGGAACAAGGTCGATGCGGTGCTCGATTCCACGTAGAGGAGGTAGTCCCGGTGGCACTTCTTGAGGGAAGACATCTTCAAAGTCCTTCAAAAGAGACAACAAAGAAGGAGGAAGGTTTGTGAAGTCGTTAGTCATAGAAACTTCACCCTTGCATATGAGCACATAGTGGAGGGTGGATGGGTTCTCTCTCAACTCCCTCATCTCTCTCTTTGTGGCAAATAGTGTAAGTTTTGTGGGAACTCTCTTTGAAGTGTCACACTCATTTGGCTTGTGGCTCTCACTCACTTTATGGTGGGTCTCTCGCTCACCACTCATCTCACTAGACGAACGATCTTGTTGTGCCCTTGCAATGGTCTTGGCGTTGTCGGCGATGACTTGACTTGGTGTCATGGGACGAAGGACGAAGGTCTTGTCGTTGTTCTTGAAGCTATAGTAGTTTGTCTTCCATCATGCATAGCACCCTTGTCAAATTGCCATGGACGCCCAAGGAGTAAGTGACAAACGTTCATAGGCACAACATCACAATCAACCGTATCTTCATAGGCTCCAATCTTGAAGGACACTTGCACCATGTGTTGAATCTTGACGGCTCCGGTATCACTCAACCATTGCACATGGTAGGATGTGGGTGCTTCTTGAACTTCAAGTTGAGCTTATCACAAAGTTCTTTGCTCGCTAGGTTGTGGCAACTTCCACCATCTATGATGACCTTGATGGACTTTCCATTGATTCCCGCTCTTGTTTGGAACAATTGCATCTTTGGTCTTCTTCCACTTGAACATTGGTGGTTAGAGCTCTTGCCACAACCAAGGAAGGGTTGTTGTCGCCATCACAATAGATCTCACTTTCTTCTTCTTGAGCACTTTGCATTGTGGCGACCTTGTTCAAAGCATTGTACTCATCTTCACTCATAGATTCATACTCTCCCATGTCATTGATGATCATGACCTTCTTGTTGGTGCACTCAAAAGATTTGTGCCCTTGTCCGCCACACTTGTAGCATTGCAATAGTCTTGTGCCGGACGAAGATCCTTGAGGCGCCTTGGAGGAGGGAGGTACTTTCTT
Organism: Poa pratensis; assembly: GCA_947311845.1. Classification (NCBI taxonomy): domain Eukaryota; kingdom Viridiplantae; phylum Streptophyta; class Magnoliopsida; order Poales; family Poaceae; genus Poa; species Poa pratensis. The sequence continues at coordinate 3,647,325 of CAMZMU010000015.1, forward strand.
GAAAGGTTGAGGCGCTTGAGGTGTCGAAGTAGAGACTCTTGGAGGACCTCGAGTGTTCGCTTGAGGAAGAGCTTGTGAAGGTGTAGGAGTTGACGAAGAAGGCTTGTTGGCGAAGAATGCCTTTGTCTTGAGGTATTTGAGCTCTTCAAGCACGTGGCGCTCGGCCTTGGAAGCTTGATGTACTAGCTCTACCAAAGAGGCATATGGTTGGAACTCCACGATCTTCTTGATTGGATAGTTGAGGCCATTCATGAAACGAGCCATGGATTGCTCTTCGTACTCGTTGACATTGGCTCTCATCATGGAGATTTCCATTTCCTTGTAGTACTCGTCAACCGACTTCAAACCTTGCTTCAACTCTTGCAACTTCTTGTATAAGTCTCTAGTGTAATGGCTTGGCACGAAGCGCTTGTACATGGTTTCTTTCATTTCAACCCAAGTGTCAATTGGTTGTTGGTGGTTAGCGACGCGAGCATCTTGTAGTTGTTCCCACCACAAGAGGGCATACTTCAAACTCCATCGAGGCTAAGGCAACCTTCTTGTTGTCGGAGAAGCGTTGCACACGGAAGATCTTGTCAACCTTGAGTACCCATGAGAAGTAAGCTTCCGGATCACTTGTGCCGTAGAACTTGGGTATGTCAAAGCGGACGTTGGTCAAGTCATCATAGTTGTCACCATGAGCACCACGTGGGAATGCACGTCCACGTCTCCTTCGATTGAGTCCATCACCATTGTGTTGGCTTGACTCGTTATCACTTGACTCGGCGCGATGGTGTGTTGGCGATCATGTGGAAGCTCTTGACGATGCGCATGTTGAGGAGGTAGCTCTTGTTGAGGAACGGGTTGTTCGACATTGTTCGCATTGTTATGGTTTTGATGACGTGGCCTTGGAGGATGACGAGGGTGACGTCCTTGTTCACCAAAGTCATTCGCACCCGGACGCCATTGTCATTAGCCAATGGGTCATGACGATCACGTTGTTGCGGTGGTGGTGATGGCATGCGTTCATGACGTTCAACGTTTTGGTGAGGTTGCTCTTGATGCGCATTGGCATTGTTCGCGTGAAGATCATGTGGTTGTTCAACGTGAGGAGGAGGTCGTTCATGGGCGTCGCGCCTTGGATCATGTTGACGTTCTTGTCGAGGTTCATGACGACCATGACGTGCTTGTGTCGACCTTGAGGTGCTTCTTGTACGGCTTGAGTGTGAAGACGCTCGTTGTCGCACAAGGTTGTTGATAGCTTCGGTCAACCGCTCCATATTTGCTTCTTGAGCATGCATGCGGTCGTTGAAGGTGTTCTCTTGATTTTGAAGACGGCGCTCGTAGCGTCCTAGGTTGTCACGAAGAAAGTGTCGCATGCCAACAAGCTCCGATTGTGTGACATAGCCATGATCACCGCGAACTCCACCATGGATTTCCTCATCCGAGCTTGAGCTTCCGTTTGTACTTCCCCTAAACATTTTCTCAAGATCAAGTGAGATGTGTGATAAAGAAAAACCAAGACAAACTATATCCCAAGAATAATGTAGCTTGAGAGGAGAGTATCCGGTTCTAACACCCAACACACACACTTATGAGGATAGGAAGGTATGAAGTGGCAAACGAAACAAGCAAACCCGCGACAAGTATATTGTCAAAGGTAGAGAAAATCCACAATGATCAAATTACCAAAGAAACTCCAACCACAAAGTATCAAGAAACACACACAAAAGCGAATAATGGGGTTGGGCGACCAAAGGGCGAGCACTCGAAGATAGACAACCTAACGAAGACTACGTGCTCAAATGTCACCCAACACAAGAAGGACGCTAGCTCAATTGCTTTTTGTGGGCAACGGATTTGCACAAGAGTTAACACTCACACTCACTTTGGCGGTCTTAGCTTTGTCGCAACCTACAAGAGATGAACTTGGCACCACTTGATTCTTTTCTTTTCTCTTTTTTTTTTTGATTTTTGCTTTTTGATGATGATTCCTTCTCTTTTGCTAGTGCCAAGCTCTCTAACGATACACACTCGCCAATACTTGAAGACAAACACTCAACACGTGCAATGCCTCGCAATATCACCGAGCTAGTCCAATAGGTCAAGTTGCGCGAAAGGAAGAAGGGCTCACAACGGAATATGGTGGTGGGGAATGTCGAGTCCTTGGTGGCGTCGTCGCTTGGCGTTGAAGATGCGTGGCTGCGGAAGCTTGTCGATGTCGTAGACGTAGGCACACCAAGAAAGGACTCAAACCAAAGAGGAAATGCCAAAACGAACCGAGGAAAAAGAAAAAAATTCGGCCAAATTTTGAAAACCCGGTAGTACCGGCCTGCCCGATTTCTGGGTTGACTTTCGTTTTTGGGCGGAAATTGGACCTCGAAAAATCCTCAAATCGTGGGAAATGGCAAAATTAAGGCTAGGGAACGCAAACAAGGGTGGAGGGGGTCCTAAAGCAACAGATCCATGGACAAAAACTACCAAAAACGCAACGAATCGACAGATCGGCTCGAATCAAGGCAAGGCTATTTTTGGTGGAAATTTTCGAATTTCTCAAAAACGAAGAAAAATTTGGTGGATTTTGGTGGAAACACAACTCAAATCCGTGTCAACCTAGAGCTCTGATACCATATGATGCGGGTAGGTCCCGATTTTCACGGATTTGTGCGGAGGGAGAAGAACACGAAGAACACGCGAAGAACGAAGAACACAAAAGGGGAATCACACAAAACAAGGGTAAATAGCAAGTAGCAACCCGGCAAGACTCGATTGGTAACAAATCCCCGAGGGCAGCCCCCAATCCTCCTCTCCCAAGCACACCTTACTCTTAGGATTGTTTGTCCAATTGGTCAATCCAACCAACCCAATCTAGCCACTAAAGAGGGAAGATTAGCAAGTAATCGCAACTACAAGCGGAGCCTTGGTATCCACGCAGGGATCTTCTCCTCAAGAGGAGGCCTTGGTTCATCTCCACATGTGGAGGCCTTGATCATCTCCATAGGAGGAAAGAGACACTTTGAGAAGAAGGAGCAAGGCTCTACTTTAGTTCCCAAATCATAGTCTAACCCTAACCCTAGGAAGGGGACGAACTATTTATACTCTAGATCCAAAGGGATAAGATTACAAGGCAAGAGAGCCTTTCCAGCGTGCAGATCCGCCCGCAGCGGTAGTACCGGACTGAACCCGGTAGTACCGGGTGTGCGGTAGTACCGGGGCAGTACCGGGGCCACTACCGGGATGGGACCCGAGGACACCAGGAGCTTCCGGGAGATACGGTAGTTGGCGCGGTAGTACCGCGCCAGCACGTCGCGGTAGTACCGAGGCGGGCATGGGCGGTAGTACCGGACCCGGTGGTGGCTTCGACGGGCGCCACGTCAGGCGAGGGCGGTAGTACCGGCTCGGGCGACCCGGTAGTACCGCCTGAGGCTGTTTGATCTCCCTCTTCGTCTTCTTCTTGGGGCTTCACTTGGTCATCTTCTCCATCAACTTGTATCGCCTCTTGGCCATCTTCATAGGGGTCTTCAGGTCCACCATAGCTGAGCACACATAAGGTATCGGAATGAAGTAGCAAACCATTCAAGGGAGTGTCAAGGTCACACATAGATAAGAGTGAATTCACCTTATCATGGAGAGTTTTGATTCTTGCTCTTGTCATTGGGCCACTTGGTGTTGTGTGCCTAGGTTGCACTACATCAACATTGTGCAAAGCTCCTCAATGGTTAACCTGGTTTGGAAAAAATTATGGAAGCTTTAGCTGCCGGGAAAAGTGAAAAATTTCTGTTCACGCATACTTCATGGAATTTTCCCACCAAAATCTATTTTGGTAAACATACACTAGCAAACAACATCCCGTCTGCACTCTAGCAGCCAAAGACATTAAGCACTTGTTGTTCCAGTGCTCGGTGGCACAAGATCTCTAGAAAAGAACTCAAGTTGGAACATGTGACAATAGAGGCTTTTGGGTGTCGATCCGTTAGGCTCATTTGTACTAGATCGAGTATCTTCTGGACCTTCCGTGGGAGGATGCGCTTAATATGCACGGCCTCAAGTATCTTTGGTGGATCCAGAGACAAAACAAGCTCACGGTGAGTGTGTTCCTCCAATTAAGAATTGTTCTTTCTTGAGAGCTTGTTGCAAACCATGCGAAAGAAAATACTACAGTACCTTACAGTACCTAAACCCTTTTGAGTTTTGATGCTATCTGGTCGAAACCTACTGAGGATTTTTTTCAAGCTCAATGTGGATGCTTCTTTTCACATCGATGATCATTCAGGAGCAGCAGTAGCTATCATACGGGATGTCAAAGGTAATTTTATGGCTGTAAGTGGCATATATTTACCCCTGGTTGCAGACGCAAAAATGATATAGCCCTAGCCGTGCAACATGTACTATCTCTCGCGGGGGTGTCATAAAATACATGCCGAATCAAATTCTTTGGAGGTGATTGATGCATGTTCAGGAAGCGAGAGATGGTGGAGTGAAGCTACAACGGGTTTTGCTTAGTGTGCGACTCTAGTTGAGAGTGTCTGAAGGGTTGAATTCAAGCATTGTCCAAGGGAAGCCAATGGGGCTGATCAGGAGATTGCTAAGTTATGTTATTCTTATAAAAGTTCATTTAATTGGGTCGATGAACTCCTAATTTATTTTGGGCAAACTTCTGGATGATATAACCAGTTTTAAAACTAATTAAGCTCGCATAAGAGGGTAGAGGCGTTCTGGCCTGAACTCATGTGTTCCTGGTTTAATAGAAAAAAATAGTAAAATCATATTTTTAAATCTAAAAAAACTGGACACAAACATACAAGTGTTCTACATACTTACAAAGTTTCATGCTGAAATGACATTTGTGTAACTCTGTGTGAAAAAACAAAATCAGTAATCTCAAAACTACATTTAAAATTCCATTTTGGCCACTGGTTTGTTTTTTCGCACAGAGCATCACAAATAACATTTATCACGAAAATTGCACGTATGTAGAAAACATGTATATGGTTGCCTCCAATTATTTTCAGATTTTTTTGAAGTCTTTTACTATCTTATACGGCTTTTCATCAAGAAAGGAAAAATTAATAAAGCTCCCAGAATTATACGGCTTTTCATCAAGAAAGGAAAAATTAATAAAGCTCCCAGAAGAGTCATGTTGTTCCCTCAACAGAAAAATAAAGAGCCAACGCCAAATATACGGTTTTTCATCAAGAAAGCAGCCAGTCGAAAACTAGCAATGGCGGCCGCGGTTCCCGATCTAGGGGTCCGTCTTCCCTCGCCGGCGTGCGAGGCGGTGCTTTTGGCTAAAACCGCTGGGAGCTTGCAGGTACAGTGCTCTCCTTCGTCGGCGTCCTTGGTGGGCTTTGCGGAAGAAGGGTGGAGCCGTCGTCTCCGTCTCCGGCGCGAGGCGGTGATGGTGGTTTGGAGGTGGATCAGCGCCGATGCCCGTTCAGCGCCAAGATGCCGGTGCTTGCGCCGGTTGGATGATGCGGCTCTACAACAAGGTTGGCTGATCTTCCTGCTCTGGTGCGTGGTGTGCGCGGTGGCGCCATGGTCGTCGCGTGTGGTGTGCCCTGTGCGTGCGTTCGTGTGTGTTTGTGCTTCAGTTGCTTGATCTTGTACACGGCTCTCTTTCAAAAAAAAAAAAAAAAAAGGCTAGCAACTGTGGTCTACCACAGATAGCCGTCGGTAAAAGTCCTCACGCTAACCTTCTAGAGCATCTTCCCATTTTCTAAATTGGGAAGGACCAGTTTTTTCTTTTAACATGAAATGATTGTCATTAGATATTACAATACATTTATGACAACCTTCACTCTGAGAAGCAGATCGAGTTGCCTAGCTGTACACATAGGGAGATAAGCTATTGATGAAACAAATGCAATCGTACGCTTTAATGGCCTCTTGCAATGTAAGCATCTGTAGAGCTAGGCAGCCAGCGGCTCAACAAGCAATCGGGTTGCTTAATTGGGAAAGAACCGTGTGTGGATGCATATAAGTATGAAAGTAGTGGACTGCATCGGATGCATATAAGTATGGAAGTAGTGGACTGCATCGCCTAAACCTACGTATTATTCTAGTCAGGCCCCGCTTGGGATGGCGTTAGATTTTGGAAAAGCTTTGTGATCATTCGGGGGATTGCGCGACTCCGTCCCCGGGTCGAGCAACTGCCACGTGTCCCGCATCGTGGCGAACGTAACGCACGCGACTTTTTTTTACAGCCTTATCTTCTCCCGTTCCTCCTCCTCCCAACCACTTGTACCATTGGTCTTATCCTCTCGCTCGCCTCCCAGAGAAACACGAACACGACACCAATGCCATGTTGCCGCCGCTGCCAGCGATCCTCGGAACCTCCGCCGCCAGCGCATCGATCGATCATGCGCCTTGGCCTCCTCCAGCTCCAGCCACCGCTTGGCCCTCTTCCTCCCCGCCTCCTGCTCTCTCTCCCTACAGCACCGCCTAGCTCCGGCGCCACCTTCCACCTCTCTCCACCACAGGTCGACGCCCTCCCCGGCCATGGAGCTCTGCCCCGGCACTCCCGAGACCACGGCCGTGCCGCCGCTCCAGGGCTCGAGCTCCCGTACGTCTGCGGCGGTGCTCCCGTGGGCCGACGACGGTGCTCCCGCACGTCTGCGGCGGTGCTCCCGTGGGCCGACGGCGGTGCTGCGGGAGCAAATTTTTTTCCATGTTTTGTGTTCTTCTTTCGGTGCAATTTCTCGAAGCTTTACAGCAAAATTCTTCATCTTTTTATGCAAATTCATAGAACAATTGCAGCAAGTTCTTTTTTGATATATTTTTTCTTGATGTGGTGCAAATGTTTTGAAGTTCTGTAGCAATTTTTTTAAAGTTTTGTTGCAAATCCGTAGATCTATTGTAGCATTATAAGATGCAATTTATGTTTGAAGAAGTGCAAATCCTCAGATTTTTGTAGCAAATCTCTTTTACTTTTGATGCAAATCCGCATCAGAGTTGTAGCAAAATGTTCAATAGCTTTTTCAACTTGTCCGTGGCAGCGACGGCGACCGGTGCCGGCGATGGCCGGAGTTGGGCGTGGAGGATATTGCTCACAGGGCTCAACCGTGTTGCTGCCAAGGTGGATGTGCGCCCCTTCCAGGGCACGGCGGCGTTGCTTTCTCGGTGAGGTGCAAATGTTTGGAGCTTTTGTAGCAAATAATTTCCCTTTTTTTATGCAAATCTGTTGAGCAGTTGTAGCAAATTTCTCGTCTATAAAGATGCAATTTACCTTCAAGAGGTGTAAATCATTTAGTTTTTTTAGCAATTTTCTTCTTCGGATGCAATTTCTTTCTTTTCATGCTAGCACTCAGGGAATCTGTGTGATGCTAACCTTCCTTGGTGCTTCGGTGCTTCGATTAGAGGTGGGGCGGTAGTCGGGCCGGCGGGGAGACTCCTCGCTGGAGATTCTGGGCGGCGCGGTCATGGACGCTGCGCGGCGTCTTTTATATAGGTGGAGACGAAACAGAGAATAGTCAAACTCTGATTCGGTTTGGGAGACTAGGTCCACCCACGTGGGATGGGAAAGAGACGTTTCGTGTCTTTTCTGCATGCAAGAAGCGACGTGCGGCAGTAGCGTGATCGAACGGCCACGGAGGGCTCGATCAGACGGGATCAGACGGCTGTCGACCCGGGAGATCGGACGGAAAGATCCCCGGAGGATGCCTAGTCCTGTTACTTAGATTTTCCGGCTCCGTAATTTCACACCGGTCTTGACCTGTAAAATAGACGGGTCTAGCGACCTCCGTATTTTCTCCCGATCGTTTCCGTTAAAAAACAGCCATCCAATCGGGCCCTCAGTCGTACTTTTACCTACTGCGCGCCTTCTTATTCAAACTCTTATCATCAACGATCTGACAGAGTCAACCATTTCTCACAACACACACAACGAGAAGAACGAATGTGAAGACTAGGAGGTATTAAACCGAAACACACAACCAGAATTCACGCGCCAAGCACCCAACAACCACAGCTTGCCGCCGTTAAATAGGCCCGTCCCTGCACCATTCGCCATGCAAGCTGCGCAAACCAGAGCTGATCATCCCCGGAAAAAGAACTCGGCAATCGCATCGCGTCACATCACCAGCACAACGTCGTCTCTCCATTGCTAGCCACCTAGTCTCTCCAATCCAATGGCTAGCGGCGCCGGTTCCGTCTCTGGCCTAGTCGCGCTCCTCCTGCTGCTCGTTCTCGCGGCCTCCACGGCGTCGGCGGAGAAGGAGACGCGGCTGCGCGTGTACTGGCACGACGTGGTGAGCGGCGGGCCGAACGCGACGGTGGTGCAGGTGGCCCAGGGGCCCTCCTCCAACGCCTCCGCCACCGGCTTCGGCACCGTCTTCGTCATCGACGACCCGCTCACCGAGGGGCCCAACCTGACGGGCTCCAGGCTCCTCGGCCGCGCGCAGGGCGTCTACGTCAGCGCCGGCAAGGACACCCTGTCGCTGCTCATGGCCATGAACTTCGTCTTCGTCGACGGCACCTACAACGGCAGCAGCATCGCCATCGTCGGGCCCAACCCCACGGACCGGGCCGTCAGGGAGATGCCCGTGGTCGGCGGCACCGGCGTGTTCCGCTTCGCGCGAGGCTACTGCCAGGCACGGACGCACTGGTTCGACGCCAACACCGGCGACGCCACCGTCGAGTACAACGTCCATATCCGCCACGACTGATTTTCATGGATTGTTAACTCGATGATCGACCGTGAACTGGTTTAATGTTCTGTTGATTTTTCCACTAGCTTATCTTTGATTTTGGGTGTAACGGTATGCGATTCTTTGGAGACTATTTAGTCGGGGGAATAATACGGCTGCTGTCTTAATGACATCCCACTTTTGCAATGAAATACAATACGAACCTACAGAGTTATTACTCTCTTCAAAAACATGAGCGCATATTTCTTCCATTGATACTACTGCAGAAGATCTGAACCTTTCCCATTTTAATCAACATACTAAGTCATCAAGTATAAGCGTTGACACACCTTGCGCTTGCAGAGACTCTAAGCTGGAAGACATTTTACACAAGGTTATAAAAAGTGCGCACGCTTAAGCTCGCTTAGGCGCTGAGCGGAGCAAAACGCCTAGCGCTCAACTGCGCTTATACGTGCGCTTAATTGCGCTTAGCGCTTTAATCCTTCAGAAAAGAGAAAAGCGGAGGTAAAACGCTCAATTAGCGCCTAGCGCTTAATTGAACCTTGATCTTACACAATAACCAATTTGGAATAGAAGCACATAGCCATTTCCAATTTACCATAACCAAACATTCAGAAATTTGAGTTCCTGTTATAATTCAAAGTACAGGAAGCAGTACCCAAAATATCCTTCCATCACGACAAACATCAGAATAACCCAATACCTGTTCACCCCAAAAGAAAATTAGGAAACCGAGGCATAAATGGGAACGAACATTGCCATGGCACAAACGGGAAATCGAGGTTCAACAGATCAACGAGCAACATATTCAGCATAACCAGTATAGGTTACATGAACTACAGGTGCTAACAGAATCATGATGCACTTCCTGAATAGTTTAACGACATGAATAGACTACCTAGTCTCTATCTTACTTAGGAAAAATAAACCTCACCAACTATTCTACATTCTGGACAAGGTCCTCCTCCTGGGCCAGCACAAGATTAATTGCTTCACTCCTCTGACTATCTACAGACTTCTCCTGCTTTATCTGTCTGCATTGACAACAGCATCTTGCTGCTGAACATCCTGGGCACCACATGCGTAAGCCTCCACGCACCTTACAGACCACAGGGGTGCCATTTGCTGCCGAAAGCTCAACATGTACTAACTGTGATTATTTTCAGGACTTTAAACCATCATCGCTGCCATTTTTTCTTGAATCTTGTCTAACTCCAGCATGAACATGTCGCACTTCGCATCATCACCACATATTTGTTTGCCGATGCCAGACACTTTACTCATCAACATTAAATATCGCATTGTATTCTCAGACTGTTGTATCTCCAAGCATTTTTCCTTGTACTGTTTGAGCTGTTCTTCTTTATATTTGTCAGTCCATCCGGGCACTATGTATTTCCCTGGTATTTCATCGATTCCAAACTGTGTGAAAAGTCTGAATATGTGGCAGCACAATATTCCATCCCTCGAAAATTTTGCACATTGGCAGTTGAATGCATTGGTGCCAGGTTCAACTAACACTTCAAAAGAATTTCTATCATACTCTGGGTTCTCGTAATTGGAAACCTTGTCAAGTCTATACAGAGTATCCCTTTGTATCTCCTGCACTTTGAATGCTGTAGAATGGAGTAGTTCCCTCTGAACTTTCAGAAATATTTGACTTGTGTAAATATATGCTGCATGCCTTTCTATTGGCTGCAATGAGAAGCATGAAGGTTCAGTTCCAGATTGCAATCCATCTTCCTCATCCATTTTTATTATCATATCTTGTATCTCCTCATATTTTTCAATGAACTTCTCTATTCTATCCTTAGGAAGCACATTCTCTTTGAGTAATGAGATTGTCCCCTGGCTACCTCCAGCTGATGTGACAAAAGGATAGAAATCTTCCATGAAATAAACAGGCGCCCAGTTTTGTCTTGTTTGCCACATGAATTGTAGGTACTCATTTTCACTTGCATCATATCTCTCGACGAGTGCACTCCATCCTTCTTCAAATTCTGTTTCTGTCAGTGAATTATCAACTAAGCTATCCAGCTCTGCTCTTATGTTGCCCCTTGCTGCCATAAAGGCTCCTATATTTTCCTGTGCTTTCCCCATTACATCCCATTTGCAAAACCTGTGCCTCACTTGTGGCATGACCTCTGCAATTGCTTTTGCCATGCCTTCATCCTGGTTTGTTATGATAAACCTTGGCATGTTACCTCCCATCTCTTGTAAAAAAGTCTGTAACATCCATTTGTAGGTTTCAGCTCTCTTATCTTGCAGCAAGGCACATCCTAACACAATTGTTCTCCCATAGTTATTTATGCCAATGATAGGAGTGAAAGGCATATTATGCCTATTTGTGCTACAGGTAGTATCAAACGATATGAAATCGCCAAAGATCTCATAATCCACCCTTGACCTTGCATCAGTCCAGAAAATACTCCTACCTATGTTGTCTCCATCCTTTTGCATAGTGTAGGAGAAACATGGGTCCCGGAGCTGCACATCCGCGAAGTGATTCAATGTTTTTTCAACATCTGAGTTTGCTTTTCTCCATTGTTCTGCAGACTGCCCATTGCTCACACATTGTTCTTTTGATGGTATTATCCCAAAGCTGCCTCTCATTCTTCTTATAATCTTCATAATTTTTCTGGGAGGTACCCTGCTTTGTTGAAGAACTCTTGAAAATGACCTTTCTTCAGCTGACATGTGCTTTTGGCTCAACAAGAAATTTGTAAATGCACTGCTTGGACATAATTGATGGTTATGCTCATTCTGAACTGCTGTGAATTCCCATTGTCCATTAATAAGCTTCACTACCACTTTTGCTTGGCAATTTGTCTTCTCTATAACATTTCTTTTCCTCTTCCTCTGCCTATTACCGCTGTGAACTAGCCTTCCTCTGCCACTCCTGTTGCAGTCTAGCTGAAACTTCTGTCTCTTGTAATTTCTTCCCCTAACTGCCACAAAACCAGTTTGGAGAGCATATGTGTTATAAAATTCGTGTGCATATTCGAGGGTTGGGAATTTCATTCCAACTTCCGGTGGTTTTGCAATATCCAGTATTTCAGGACTAGGATAGAAGAACTTCCCAGTTTCCTTTTCTGAATCACTCCCTGAGCTGCTTTCTAAATCGCTTTCACCGCTTGTATCGCTGCTAGATATTTCATTGCTTTCCATAATATCATGCAATGAGTTTTGTTCTTCATCATTCTGCAGTGGATGGTCCACAGGGTTGGTACTTTTCTCAAAATTAGTTGCCAGTATCTTCTCTGCAACTTCATTGACCTCTGTTGATTGTTTCTGCACGAAAGTGCATAATTAACATAACCTTCTAAGTGTGCCATATTCAAACGACTGAAATAATACTACATAGCAATATCATGTATGTTTTGTTTGGCTACCGTACCTGATAAATATCACTGTTCAGGTGTACTCTTCCTCGTCTCGCCGGTTGTTTGCCAACAGCCCCCTGTGTATTTCTTTCCAAGTTAATGCCATGCGTCAACTCATTCTAAGAAGGCAAGGAAAAGCACCGACTTCAAATACCTCAATCACGTTGCGTGCAGCTGCTATAGTTTTCGCACCACTCTTACTAGCCTGTAATACACATATGCATGAGGCACAGCAATTCACAATGTATAGGTGCCTTTGAGGTAACTGTATCGCCTATTTTCTTCTACATTATCCACTGATAGATGCACAGGGAAAGAAAGAAAAAGTTGTGTTCAAGTACCTGTTCTCCATGCAGCGCTACTTGGCGCAAGGTGGGCACATGGGAACCGTCATCCCCAGCTACAATATATATCACCCTCTTGTTCGCGGAGTTCTCTGCGACTTTACCTGAACTGTTCGATTTCGCGACCTTTCCCGTCGTTAAAACCTGGAACAGTTTCCGAAAGTTATAACATATACGTAGTTCCAAGTCTCCACAGCAAAGATTTCAATCAATCTTACTTTTCTGGAATTGGCTGGAGGAGCAGCTCTTGGCACTTGCTCAATGCGACTATCCGCTGCCTGTGTCAGTAGCTCGCCCTCCATCTGAACATCCAGCTGTTCCAGATTTGGGGAACCCGCCACCTGAAACAAAGCAATTGCCACATAAAATCGGGCCGAGATATACCGTACAAATGTTGGGAGCGGGTTTGGTTATACCTCCATCGTCAGTAGCAACGCCACCGCACCGCGCCTCGGCGGAAGAGGACTAGGGTTCTAGATCCGAATTCCCATGAGCAGAGGAGAGGCGAGGAGTTGGATCCGTGTCCCGTGCGGCTGCTAGGGAAAAGGCGAGGAGAGGGGGAGGGGAAGACTGGAGCTAGACCGGGAGAGAGAAAACGACGGCGGCGACTGTTGCTGCTGCCGCCGTTGCTCGGGCGACGAGGAGAGGTGTTGACGGGGCTAGGTTGGGCTTGGGTCTGGACGGGCCGGGAGAAGACTGCTGCTGTGTGCAGCACAGAGGGAACTGCACAAGGGTTATCGTGCGCCGTATGCTGTGTCACAATCCAGCGAGCATCCACCCCTTAGCTATCTAGCGCACGGTTTTTTTTTAAGGAAGCAGCCGGTTTGCTGCGGGTCTTTATTAATTTCAAACCATAGTTACATGGTTCAAGAGTTTGCCAAGTATAAAGCCAGGGGTTCATCGACCCAATTATAAGAATTTCTATTAAGAAAACATGACCTAGCTAATTCATGGGCAACTTCATTTGCTTCCTCGGGCAAAACTTATAAGAAACTACCAATTTGCGCGGCAAGATAGATGCAATCCGCAAAAACCGATGAAGATTCACCCCACCACACTTCTTCACCTCAGCATTCCTCGATCGTTCTCGTAGAATCAGATTCTGCTACAACATTGTAACGTCCGAGACGATTAACAAGAGCTGAACCTTCCTTCATTGCTATTGCTGTTTGGTAGAAAAAATTTAGATGCCGCAACAAATCGACCTTCACAATCGTGAAGCACAGATCCCGCAGAACCTCCAAAGACATCAGCGTGGAAGGAACCATCAACGTTTACTTTCATTTGCCTAGGCTCCGGTCTGTTCCAGCTTTGGTTTGATGGCCTTGGTTGCATCATGGATTTTGCTGCATTTGCGGTATGTCTCATCATGAGTATGTCTTCGACAGATCCACCATAGATACTAGCATGCAACTGGCGATCGTCTCCTTAAGACCAATGTCAACTTATGGGAATTCATTAATCTCTCCGTGAAGAAGTGAACCAGACCGATCCACCACAACTGCATCCTCAATTATCAAACTTACGCCTAGGAAGTTCCACATCTAGGCAGATCAGCCATTAGCTGCTTGTCCCCACATGTCGGTTCACCATGATGGACTTGAGAGGTATAATCCCATGTAAAGCACGGCAGATAAATATTTTTTACCTTACTTGGTATTTTGAGCCGCCAGAGAATTAATTCTCCAAACCGGGTTATTCGATGTCGAACTAGGGAGAGCCAACTGTGATGCTCTAGGTCCGAACTGGACCCTCCATTGATCAATGTGGTAGTCAGACCTTACAGTGTACTATCGTGCTTGGTATGATTATGTGCAATAAAATCCTCGAAACTATTAATATTCAAGGGGATTTGTAAAATCCGATTCACATCAACAATATAGAATAGCTCGCGGAGAAGCTCTTCATCCCACTGTCCTTGCGCAAGCTCTCTCTACGCAGGTGAGTCGGAGGAGGAAGTCAGGTTGCAGGTCATCTACGGCCGGTCTACTGGCCATCATGTAATGGAGCAATGGTGTTTTGTGGCATCGAGCAAGTATTATTTTCCCCGTCTTCTTCCACGACAGTGTGATACATGGGGAATAACGAACGGAGATCGGGCTAGGTTTTAACCATAAGCCATGATCAGTGTGGTATAGTTGCCCATTACTTAGGTTCTATGTGTGTGTAATGCCACTTGATGCAATTTAGGTGAATTTTATCTACGATTTCTAAAAAATTGGGTTTTCACTCAATTGGTTATGTTCTCTTACTTGGGGAAGTTTTTTTTAGGGAAAGTTGTCATGGCGACTTTATTGATTAATAAAAATAGTTACATCGGTAGATCCTCCACCCAAACAATTGACTGTGGTCACTCCACCTTACAAAATAGAATATGATCTATTCTATTGCTTCCCCTAAGACTATGGCAAAAAAAAACATTGGCAAACCCTTGAGAGAGAAGAGAACACTCCCCATAAATTGCCGTCGCAGGGCCAATGGAATTACCGTCATCTTGCAGAGTTGTGATTACTTCCATACAGTCGTTGTTGGTGATTAAGCTTGGAGTAGCCTTCCTTCCTGGAAGGGTGTTTCTCTATTTGTATGTTTAGGCTTGATGACGAGGTGTTGGTGATCAACTTCATATCGGATAATAGATGTCCTAAGAAGTGCAATTAATCAGCTCTCTCATGCGGCTCTTGAACTTGGTTTGACATGGGTTACTCTGCGCCAGTTGCTTTGGGTTGGGTCTGGACGGGGAGGAAGTAGAAGGCTGCTGCTAATGAGAGGACTGTGCAGAAGTGGTCGTGCGATGCAGTAAACATCCACCGTTTATATACTTCCCCGCAGTTTCTTTCAATCTAAGAACTGGTCGAGGATGTCATAACCGTTCAATGGGTGTCAAGTAACTGAAGCTGCAATCATAGCCCATGGACAAATTAATAATTAACTTAACCTTCGAGAGATCATTATCTTGCATAACTACCCAGCAGGATTCACATTTCACAGTGGACAGAAGCAACAAAAATAGCATAAAGATTAAAGAGGTCCGATAATAACCAATCAGGATGCATAAACCTGAACGCAACAATATGTGCTGCCAATTGTATGAGGAACATGCTGACGAAAACAGACAAGACAGGAGGTTAATCAGAGATATCTAATTCTCATCACCTAAGACAACCTACCTTGCGCTAAAGTGTGCTAGCTATTCTAATTCGTCCTGGAAAGAGACATCCGCTAACTAAACTCGCTAATTCTAATATCGCACAGGCCCTTGTCCACAATCTGCAATGTGATTATTCCCGGGATTTTCTTCTGCCGTCAGTTGCCAATGTTTCTTGAATCTTGTCTAACTCGAGCATGAAGCAACTGCATTTTGCGCCATCGGTGCATATTCCCTTGCCGATGTCTGCCATTTTACTCAATAGCATAGCATATCTCGTTTTATTTTCTGTTTCCTTCAAGCATTTTTCCTCGTACTCTTTCAGCTGCTCCTCTCTGAACTTGCGAGTCCACCTGGGCAGTATGTACTGCGCTGGTATTTCATTGACTCCGAGCTGTGTGAAGACTCTCAATATGTGGCAACACAAAATTCCATCCCTGGTAAACTTTGCACATTGGCATTTGAATGCATGGGTGCCAGCTTCAACTACCACTTCGAAAGAATTTCTATCAAACTCCGGGTTCTCGTAGTTGGAGACCTTTTCAAGTCTATAAACTGATCCTCCCTGTATCTCATGCACGTTGAATGCTGTAGAATAGTATAGTTCTTTCTGTACTCTCAGAAATATCTGCCTTGTGTATATATGCGCTGCATGCTTTTCTATTGGCTGCATGGAGAAGTATGCTGGTTCAGTTGCTGATTGCAATGTATCCTCTTCCTCTGTTTTTATTATGTTCTCCTGCATCCTCTCATATTGTTCAATAAACTTCTCGATTCTGTCCTTAGGAAGCACATTGTCTTTGAATAATAAGTTTGTTCCTTCACCATGTCCAGCTAATTCAACGAATGGATAGAAATCTGATAGCAAATAAACAGGAGCCCAGTTTTTCCTTGTCTCCCACATGAGTTGTAGGTACTCATTTTCACTTGCATCATATCTATCAATGAGCACAGCCCATCCATCTTCAAATTCCTTTTCTTTCAGTGAGTTGCCCACTAAGCTGTGCAGCTCCGCATTTATGTTGCCCCTTGCTGCCATGAAGGCTCCTAGCATTTCATGTGCTTTCTGCATCACAATGAACTTGCAAAGCCTGTGGCTTACTTGTGGCATGACCTCTGCAATTGCTTTTGTCATACCTTCATTCTGGCTGGTTATGATTGCTCTTGGCATTTTCCCTCCCATCACATGCAAGAACGCTTGGAACATCCATTTGAAGGTTTCAGCTTTCTGATCTTGTAGCAAGGCGCACCCAAACAAAAGGATTCGTCCATGATTATTCATTCCAATAATAGGGGTGAAAGGCATATTATGCCTATTAGTGCTGTAGGTAGTATCAAACGATACAAAATCACCAAAAATCTCATAATCCACCCTTGACCTTGCATCAGTCCAGAAAAGACTCCTTACAACGTTATCTTCATCTGTTTGCATGGTGTAGGAAAAACCTAGGTTCCGCAGCTCCAGTTCTTTGAAACGCTTCAGTGCCGTTTCAACATCTGAGTTCTCTTTTCTCCATTGTTCTACACACTGTAAATTGCGCATATCTTTCTCTTTTGATGATAGTGTGTTTCCGAGGTTGCTTCTCATTCTCCTGAAAATCTTCATAGCTTTCCTTGGATTTACCCTACTTTGTTGCAAAACTCTTAGAAATGACTTTTCTTCACTTGACAAATATTTGTGGTCCAGAAAGAATCTTGTGAGTGATCGGTGTGGACATAATGGATGGTTGTGCTCATGCTTAACTCCTATGATCTCCCATTGCTCCTGATGGAGCTTCACTATCACCCTTGCTTGGCATTGTGAGCCCAAAACATTATTCTTCCTCTTCCTTTGCAGGTCCTGAGTTGGCTTTAGTTTGCCACTTCTGTTGCATAGTAGATGAAACTTCTTTCTCCTGTAGTTTGATCCCCTCCTTACTGCAAAACCAGTTAGCAGAGAATGTGTGCTATAGAATCGTTCTGCATCTTCAAGGGTTGGAAATTTCATTCCGACTTCTGGTGGTCTTGAACTCTCCAATGCCTCAAAACTAGGGTAAAAGCATTTTCCTAGTTCAGTATCTAACTCACTCCCTGAGCTGCTGCCTGAATCGCTTCCACTGCTTATACCGTTGCTAGACATTTCATGCCCTTCTGTAACATCATGCAATTGGCCTTGTTCTTCAGTGTGCTGCATTGTAGGGTCCACCAAGTTGGTTTGCTTATCCAATATATCTGCCAGTAGTCCTTCTGCAGCTGTGTCAATGCCATTTGAAGCATGTTCCTGTATGCAAGTGAAAAACTCTGTTAAGCTACCATGCAAATGTCATATTGAATTCACATGTTGTACAGAGCCATATGTATACGAGCAATACTTATGTTTATCTTGGTATCCCTACCTGATCATTTTCACCAGTCTGCTGCAGACCTCCTTCTGGTATTGCTTGTTTGCCAACAGGTTCCTGTGTACGTTATTATTTATTTCCTAGTAAAACCAGGCATGAGAAGATTCTAAAAAGATATAGCAGTGACGTTTTTAAGAGAAAGGAGCCAAAGGCACGGCCCTCCCCGAGTTGTATTACCAGAAGCCCATAATTTTACCAACTACAGGTTCTGGCCCAGAAGCTCAAACACAAATGTAAAATATAGTAGTCATGTTAAATAGTGTTACCCATCAATAAATTACTGTCATATGATATGTGCGAGGGCCAGCAATTCGCCATTTTTTATGCTAATTGCATATCTCTCTTGCATATTACTAAATGACGATTGCACATTATAAGCAGATGAGTTCAAGTCATACCTCTTCTACGTGCAGCTCTGCTCCTGACTGGTTCAGTTGCGCGACCTGACCCAAATCAGCCATGACAACCTGTAACAATTTCACTTCCATCTATCATATCATACATTGCACATACAGTCCAGAAATATCCGCAAAGTAGAGAATCCCCAGAGAAATTTATCAGTAACCATTACTTGATTAGTGTTTGTTGCAAGAAGAACAGGTCCCGGCACCTGTTCCCCGAGACTATCCGCTGCCTGCATCTGTGCATCAGCAGCTCATTTTTTCTGATTTGGGCACCTGAAAAGAATGAAAAGAAATTAAAGCGCAGGTAAAATTTCAATTCTAGCTCTTCGTGTAAATATCAGGAGCGGTTCATCAGAATAGCCGCCGCCGCGCCGCGCTGTGCGGAGAAGAGGGCGAGGGGGCTAAGATCCGGATCCACGAGGGCGGAAGAGAAGAGAGGGATTGGACCTGTACTGTGTGAGCAAGGAGGCGCCGACGAGAGAAGAGGAGGAGGAGGTGCGGCGGCCGCCTGCTGGATAAAGAACCGAGATGGAGAGAAGAGAGAACAGAGAACAGTTCCGGGAGGAGGATCTCTTGCGCCGAGTGCGGCCCGTGTATTTCCTTAGCTATGTAATGAACGTCCATCATTTAACCTGCAGTGTTCATTTTCTTTCTTTCTCCCGGCTAACAATGAAAACATTTTACAGATCACTAACTAATTATCCGTGAGTTGAATGATACTAATACGACCATGTATCAGGATTCTGGCAATCAAAAAAGTGTATCAGGAGTCTATGGTTTAGACGGAAAAGAAGAGACGAAGAGGCTTTCTTTCCCACTGCGCTCGCTCCCTCCACCTTATCTTTCCGTCTCCTCTAGATTTAGTGACGGTTGGCCCCTCCCCTCTCTTCTCTAGCAGTGTCCGGCGTTAAAAAGGATGAGGGACCCTCCTTGTACAGCAGTAGAAGTAGTCTAGCTTTGTCCAATTGGGTTTGATGATATGTCGGTAGGGGAGCTCGTCTTGGGCGCTTTTGAGCGACGCTGGTGGCATTGGCTGCTTAAACTGCTTCGGTGGTCAGAGCTCAGAGGATATGGAGGATCCATGTCCACAAAATAAGCTCGGATCCCCACCAGATCTGGTGGGTTTAGGTGGAGTACTCGATTCAGGAGCTAGCTCTTGTTCATCTTCATCGCCGAGGTGGCAAACGGAGGGATGAGGTGCTGGAATCTGATAATCCAAGGGAAGACCATGGTGTTGCGACTTCTGGAGTTTCTCAATGGTGGCGCTCTTGCGCTGCTGTTATCCAGGGCCGACGTGGCCCCTCAGTGTTGTGGTGTTACATGCACTGCAGTCTGTTCAACCTCCTGGTCGGCAAGCAAAAGAGGAGGCCTTCAGCAGCTCTGCTGCGGCATTCATCGTCACCCTGTCTCTATGTCACGCCCCGAGACCCGGCCCGGTAGAATGACAGCCGCCGCACGCCTATAGACCCGAAAGTCTATACACGTGCAAGGCTAGAGAAGCAGGCATAAACCAGCACAGTGGATCTCAACAGCTCAACTAAACTCATTTTACAAGATTATTATATTTACATGAATAAAAAGGTTCTCTAGTCGCTTCCCACCCACTGGTCCAGCCTACTCCTCGGACAACGTCGGCTTCCGCTGTGCACTCTGATTACACAAAAACATAGGAAGCAAGGGTGAGTACGATAAATCAGACTCAGCAAGCAGTACTTTACTATGCAACGGAAGAACAAAAGAAGATTAAATAAAGGAATTGGATTTAACGACAATGGATCGGAAAGTATCGGTGTCACATGTGACCGCAAGGTTCCCTACCCGGGACTCACAGGGGTGAATATTCACACTTTTACACTCTTAAGAGGGGTACTCCGACATCGACAGCCTCGACCAGAACCACACCGGATTCCAGAACGAGCAGATCTCTTTTACCCGCTCAGACACCGGACACCTTGACCTACTGATGTCGGTCGCTCCTACGGATCCATCACCGACACTTTCCATTCAAGGGCCGCCCCTCGTGGAGAACTCAGACAGTCCCATACCTGAACTATGACCGGTACAATACGTTTACCGTCGTAACACCAATACAGATAGGATGGCAAAGATATTCATATAGATAAGTGATACAATCACTAGACTGGAACAAGGTCAACCAGATATACTCAACAAGATACTCAGACTCCTCATGAGCTCCGGAGGAGTATTCCGATTCAATCAAGGCTGAGAGAATCTTATCTCTCCAATAGCACAAGAATAGCACAATGACCGAGGGGAAAATGATCATGTGCATCAATATCCAATACGGTATCAAGGATAGGAATATCCAACGAAACAATAGGGATTAAGGAATCCACAATGCATATGAAGGAAAGAATTAGCAAAGCATGATATAGGAGATCAGCAAAGTATCCACTTGCCTCGGGATCGATTTCATACATCATGGCATCAATACTCCGATCGATCAATCTTGCTCGCCGCACAAACATAGTCGTATGTATTACGTACGCAGCTGGGCTCTCTGAAGTAGCATCTCCCTCAGTAGTTCTTCTCGGCGCACATGAGTATCAGTATCTCCTCTCGCTCACTCTCTCTAGCGGTGCTACCACCTATCAATTTGTGGTGTCCCTGTCGAGTGGCAGGATGAGGTATATATAGGAGGCGTCTGCTCAAATATCTGAACCAAGCTGACCCTCGAGCTAGCAAAATATCTTCAGCTGACGTCCTGCCGCTTGACTCTTCGAGGATGTTAAGGAATCGCTGGCGACCTCAGCTAAATATCTCCGCCGCATACCGCTTGACCCTTCGAGACTACCAAGGAAACGTCGCCCAACCAAGCTCATTGGCTTTTGACTTACCCGCTGGCCTCCATGCAAGTAGTCCACGCAAGATCCTTGGATAAGGTAGCCTCTCCTATGCTGCCACGTTTGCAACTTCATAAATGGACTTGTCCTTTTAGCCAATTAGAGCACGGCTGCTACTACCACCTGATGCATCTACACTAGTTCTACGTATACTACTCATGCATGCATGCATGCATGCATGCATCGATGCATGCACAAACAAGTCAGCCGAAAAACTCTATTTTTCAAGCAGATTTTAGCACTATAAATTAGCATAAACAAAATAATTAGAAAGCAAATATTATTTTAACCATATTGAATGATAAGCCAAAAAATTCGGGTTACCACACTCTAAGTGGTGAAGTCCCCAGCGACAGCGCTAGCATCCATATGTTGAGCTCGTCATCTTCCTCGGTGGAGACGGACTGGATTGTTTTTTCGAATCATCAGCTAGGGTATTTTTTGTAAAATTTGAGAACTTGTTTGCTTTTTCTTTGTTCTCTAAGGTCCTCTATGTAAACTAAAATCTTCCCTTGTTAAGGAAAACAACCACCATGTATCATAAGTAATTGGATCTCTACTATAATACAGCCTAACGACCGTACGTAACGTACGTCAGACTATTTTTGTTTTAGCCCTTGGAAAAGTAAGGTATCAAACCGTAGTCCATTATCACACGTTCCAAGTTTTGCACTTTAGTCCCGCTCTCCTTGTACCTGTTCACTGCTTCCTTTTATTCGCATCCGCCAAAACTTTTCAAACCATGCGTTGCAAAGAGTCAATAAATAATAAATAATTCTCATGAAAATTAATATGAATAAAATACTCGATCCTCGGTTTCGGAGGAATTAGATTTTTTCTAATTGCGAGGCATCACTTCATTCTTCATTTCCTATGAACGAATGGCACATCGCAGACCGCCCACCGCCCGATGGCATCGATCTAGAGCTGGATTTTTTTTGTCTCAACTACACCGATTCGCATTGGAATATGGAGGTTTTCAAAGAGTTTTATTAATGATTGGCGGAGAGGTCCAACTATGGCCTGTTGTTTACTTGATGTACAGTGAACAACCCTTATTTCAATTGGAGTTTACCAGAGGAAGCACAATTTATGATGGTTGTGCGGATCGGATCATGCTAAGCTGTCACCTATCAGAGCTCAACATGGTGAACATCCTCTGTCAAAAACGTTAAACTGCACAGGTGAGTTACCGTGAGAACGACCATGCAAGAGTCTGTCATGCCCGACAGATAGACGGATGATGGATATCTGAAACTAATACAGAACTAAATTGGTCATAGTATGAATGCACGTGCATTGCCACACACACCTCAAGTTTTTCTTGCCGCGCATATAAACATAATGGACGTATCAATTCCCATGTATATAAATAGACAGCCAAAGCAGTAAAATTATGTATTTCTTAATACGTTTTTTTTAGATAAAGGGCTTTATTACTCAAATAGTTTAAGCATTACACCCGGCCTCTGCATAAAAAATGCACACAGCCGCAATCCAACAGAGAAAGTAAAAAGTTGTGCAACAAAAGACGCATTACAACCAACAAGATAATGTATAACGCCTATGTCATGGCAAATCTCGACGGCCTATGGAGGTCCAATGCGGCGATCAAGCGGCCACCCATGTTGTGAGAAAATGTCCCTTGCCACCTCCTCCAGACGTGCACACGCCTCCGTAAAGAGGTCTCGATGTCCCACACGTTGTAAGGTGGACCACATACGGAGAATACTTGTGCAACGGTAGAGTACCTGCATATGAGAAACATTTTTATCATTGAAAACCTTGTCATTTCTACTAAGCCAAAGCGACCATATAACAGCAATCGCTCCCACCCTAATAACCGTTCTAAGCTTTTTATCTATCCCATGTAGCCAGTTACCAAAAACATTGGCAACAGACTTGGGTGGATATAAGTTAGACGCTATTTGGATGGCTGACCATATAGAACGTGCGAAACTACACTCGAAGAATAAGTGTTTTATTGTCTCTCATGTGGACAAAACATACACTTCGTACTTCCATGCCAATTTCGTTTAACAAGGTTATCCTTTGTTAGAATGACACCCTACGAAGATACCACGTGAATACTTTAATCTTAAGTGGTATCTTCATTTGCCATATTTTTTTATTATCATCAACTGGCACATCGGAATGTACTAACGCCCTATACATGGAATCCACAGAGAATTTACCATTCTCACATAGATTCCAACGAAATTCATCGGGCCCTGTGTGAGTTGAACTGATCTCAACCGTGCCAGCAGGGAGTTCCAAGACGCTAGTCTTGGTCCGAACAAATCTCGCCTGAACGTCACATTCGGAGGAGAGCATTGCATGACGTGGCAATGGTATCTCCCTTATGACGAACAATATTGTATAGGGCTGGATATCGATCCCGGAGGGTGGTGTTGTCTAACCATTTGTCCTCCCAGAATCTAATCTCCGAGCCATCCTTAATATTAAATACCCCGAAGCGAAAGAAATGTTTCTTTGTCGCCATCAGTCCAGCCCAAAAGTGGGAATCACCAGGTTTCCAATATACCTGTGATACCGCCTTTGTGCCAATGTATTTTCTCTTAAGGAGTGTTTGCCATATCCCCTCTTCAGTAAGCAGCTTAAAAAGCCATTTACCTAGGAGGGCTGAGTTCTTGACATCAAGGTCATGAATACCAAGCCCTCCCTGATCTTTAGGGCGACAAACAACATTCCATTTAGCCAGTCTGTACTTCTTCTTCTCACCATCTCCTTGCCAAAAGAATCTTGATCGGAAATAATCCAATTTATGCAAGATCCCTCTTGGTATTTGGAAGAAGGAAATCATATACAGTACCATGTTTGTTAGTACCGAATTAATGAGAACCAATCTTCCACCAAGAGATAGCAATTTTCCTTTCCAACTAGATAGCCTAGCTTGTAGACGTTCTTCGACGTGTCTCCATTCCGCATTAGTCAGTTTCCGATAATGTATTGGTATCCAAGGTACATGATTGGAAATTGACCCTGCTCGCAGCCAAAAATATCGGCATATTGAGCAGCTGCTTCTTGAGCCTCCAAAGCAAAACAATTCACTCTTATGGAAATTAATTTTCAATCCCGATAATTGCTCGAATGCTGATAGTATCAATTTCAGATTCGCAGC
Source organism: Poa pratensis (assembly GCA_947311845.1). Lineage (NCBI taxonomy): Eukaryota > Viridiplantae > Streptophyta > Magnoliopsida > Poales > Poaceae > Poa > Poa pratensis. The sequence continues at coordinate 3,671,612 of CAMZMU010000015.1, forward strand.
TTTATCTAGATCATGTTCCATAAAGAGGATTGTATCGTCTGCATATTGAAGAATAGATAAACCACCATCAACAAGATGTGGAACTACTCCTTCAATTTGGCCATCCGTCTTAGCTCGTTCAATCATGATCGTCAACATATCCGCCACTATATTAAATAGTATAGGCGATAGAGGATCACCTTGCCTTAATCCTTTTTTTGTTGGAAGTAGCGGCCAACGTCATCATTGACTTTTATCGCCACACTACCTCCGGAAACAAAATTGGGATCCAAGCACACCACTCCTCTGAGAACCCTTTCATTCTCAGAGTCTGTAGCAAGAACGGCCATTTGACTTTATCATATGCTTTTTCAAAGTCAATTTTAAATATCACCCCATCAAGTTTTTTCGTGTGCATCTCATGTACGGTCTCGTGTAAAACCACAACACCGTCAAGGATATTCCTCCCTTGCATAAACGCAGTTTGGGTAGGTTTTACCACATGATCTGCCACTGAATTTAACCTGATGGTCGCTACTTTTGTAAAGATTTTGAAGCTAACATTCAGAAGGCAAATTGGCCGATACTGTTGTATCCTTTCGGCATTCTGAATCTTAGGCAACAAAACGATCTCCCCAAAATTAAGGCGAAATAACTCAAGTGTCCGGCATGTAAGCAGCCAAATAACTCAAGCAAATCAGACTTGATGGTTTCCCAGAAATGCTGGTAGAACTCAGCCGGAAAACCATCGGTCCTGGCGCCTTATTATGCTCCATTTGAAAACCGCCTTGCTTACCTCCTCCATAGAGAAAGGTGCAGTAAGAAAGTTGTTTTCCTCAGGAGTTACTTGGGTAATATCATCTGTTCGAGACTCATCTAGAGTAAAGTTCCCTTCCTCGGGAGCCCCGAACAAACCTTTATAGTAGTTCGTGATATATTCCTTGAGCTGATCCTGTCCTTCGATCAAGCCCTCATCCTGTAGGAGAGAATGAATACATTTCTTTCTATGTCTGCCATTAGCAACATTATGAAAGTACTTTGTATTCGAGTCCCCTTGTAGAATGAATTGAGCTTTAGATCTTTGGTACCATTTGAGCTCTTCCCCGCAACATACGACCCACCTGCTCATTCGAGTGCCGTTTTAGGTCACTCTCATTTGCTGATAAGGGTCGTACTTCTGCTAGTTGATCAAGCTCATCAATAATGGAACACATGCGCTCTTTTCTTTTTTAAGCATACCAGTTGTGTGTCTTGCCCACCCACGAAGGAATTTACGCAAATTGCGCATCTTATTATTCCACCGCTGGATAGCGCTATCACCCACAACCGGTTGAGACCATATCCTTTTAACCAAATCATCGAAACCATCCCGTAACAGCCAACCTAATTCGAATTTGAATTGGTGCTTCCCGGGCGATGTCAACGTTCCAGTAGATAGGAGTATGGGGGCATGATCCGAAAAAGCCTCTATACGTTCAAGTGCACGAACCGTTACTAATGGATATTTATCCTCCCAGCGGGAGTCCATCAGAACTCGGTCCAGCTTCTCGTACGTTGGCTCGGGAAGACTATTAGCCCAAGTGAATTGTCTTCCCGTCATATGAACCTCTCTTAAGGACAAGCTATCGATGACAGCGTTGAACAAGGTGGGCCAATGAGTATCGAATCTACCCCTACTTTTCTCGTGTTGGTACCTCAGCATATTGAAATCCCCGCCTATAATGATAGGTTTGGATCATCTTTGGCTAAGTTGACCAACTCTCTAAGAAAAGCAGCCTTATATTCTTCTTGAGCAGCACCATACACAGCAACAAACTCCATATAAAGTTGTCGGACTTGTTACGGATTTGAAATTTAATGTGAAATTCACCATCCGAACGCCCCAACAACTCCAAAGTTTCCGTTTTGATGCCAAGTAACATGCCACCCGATCTACCACGAGGGGGACAAGAATGCCAATCGAACTCCACACCACCTGAAAGGCGGTCTAGTAGAGTGCTCGGAAAATCTCGTCTACCTGTCTCGGAGATAGCCAAAAAATCCAACTTATAATCTCTCACATGATGCGCAATATTCAAATGTTTAGCCAAGTCGCCTAGACCTCTGCTATTTTCGAAAATGCCATTCATCGGGAAACTGTTGGGGATTTTGACTTAATCGCGCTTTTGCGCGCAACTTTGTTCTTTTTGTTTTTGGCAGACTTGGATCTCCGGCCGGTAGCATACAGGTCATCAAAAGATCCCAGCTCAGCCTCATCCATGTCCACCTCGGTTACTTCACCTACAAGATGTGATAGAAGCTGTCCATCTATAGTGGCATGCGCATCATCATCATCTAAGGGTGAATGTACCGGCCTAGTCGAAACTGTAGGAGAAACTCTACGACGGTCATACTCTACGTGTTTCAAAACATTAGCTGATAACATGACTTCCTTTTCATTTCTACCTAAACTAACGCCTACCGCTGACAACTTAGCAGATAAAGTAGACGAAGGAAAGGACAAAAATGATTTGGTGGTTTGGGACGTACCAGCAGGAGGAGTGGAGAAGGACTCAGCTTTGCGACGCATCTCCTTCGCCATAGTATCCTCGTCCGTCGCTGAAGCCCCATCCCTACCAGTGAGGTGACGTGCGCTGCGCCTAGGAGTCACCATAGGCGGCGGCTGTACCCCCACTGGTGCGGCCACAATGGGAGAGGGCGGAGCTATAATTTGACCTCATATGCACAGAAAGCAACAACCCATCTTTGTATTGACACATTTCATACAGAAAGTGTCTCAAGGCCACCTTCATGTGTTTCTTGGTACCAAAAAACAGAATACACAAGCAGATGTTGTTGATGAAGCTAAATCATAACATCACTATTTGTTTTGGAATAGCACACCGATAAACACAGTGAATGTACATAGGCACACATTTGGAATAGCACACCGATAATCACAGTGAATGTACATAGGCAAAGATTGGTGCTATGTGATTCTGAATCGAACATTTGATCTTTAACAGCTGAAACTATGAGATATGTATAGGATCGATTCCGACCACACAACATTCTAAGATTCTAGTTTCAGCTGCTGGTCTCTCTTGTGATCTCTTAATTCTCGATAATTTTGACGGCCCGGGTTTTGATTTATTCTCAGGGGTAGCAGCCTTGATGGATGGTATCAAGAGCTAGATGGAAGTGGCCTATATATTGGAGACACAAAGATTTCAGCTTCTCAACATACTTGACGTGACAAATAAATGGATAAATAAGTTGTTTCTTTTTTTACAAGCAGGGCCAAAGTGCCCGTGCTGCAGTGGATTTTAAATAAACTATAACAACAAAAGGACATGTTCCATTTTTATTAAAACTAAAGGCACGACGTGCCCAACCTTAAATTAATACGGCCACAAGGTTCACAGAGTCAGTTACATGCTGCGGCATACAGCTTAGTCATAAGAGACGTAAAAGCGACAAAGAGCGAAGCAACAACGAAAGCAACACGCCCACAAGCGACACCACAGCCTAAACTCTCACTCTAGATCTACTCAGGCTTCTCGGCCGATTTGCTGTATACAACAGCTTTAGCCTTCCCACCATCTCCTCGAGTTTTGGCTTGTCCTTGGTGTTGACGCACCACAACTGCAGAAAAATCAGGGTTTTGTACACAATATCTGCCGGATGTTTAATTAGCATGTGTTCAATAGCAAGCTTGTTACGCACATTCCAAAGAGCCCAAGACTGGGCAACGAAAAGCGACCAAACTAGCCTACGTGTTTGCCCCGACAAAGAACTAAGAATGGGATAGAATTGGGCAAAATTTCCCGGACACCACCTACACCCCAGTAGGCGGCGTAGCATGCTCCAAGCAAAAGTGGCAAGGGAGCAAGTGGAGAATATATGTGATGCATCCTCATTTGCTAAACAGAGAGCTCAATTTCCATCCGAGGGACCCCTGCGAGTTGCCAACTATTGACCTGACGGAAGTTTATCAAAAACAAGCTGCCACGAAAAGATCCTAATTTTTAGAGGAAGTTTCGCAGCCAAAACATCCTCGAAGTGCGCAACTGACACCCCTTGTGTTAGTTTCACATACATTGAAGCCACCGAGAAGCAACCGTTCTCCTCCAAGGACCAAGAGATTACGTCCAGCCCGGGCGAGAGTGTAATTTGCTCAATAAGATGCTCCACCTCAACCCACTGGGCAGCTCTTGCCTGGTTAAGAGTCCGTCTAAGCTGAATCGAGTTCTGAACAACAGCCGCCACCGAGATATGAGGATCGGCACACACCGCAAAAATTGGTGGAAATTTGCCCTTTAGAGTGCCGGCCCCTTGCCAGTTATCTAACCAGAACAAAGTACGCTGACCATTACGAATAGAGTGGCGAGCCCCCACTATTAACAAGTGCTTGATTTTGTTCAGGCGTCTCCAGAACTGTGAGCCCCCATGGCTCGGGCACGCAAAGATATCGTTGTTGGGCAAGTACTTAGCACGGATCAACTTCGCCTAGATTGAATCATCATCTTGACAGATTTTCCAGACCCACTTCAATATCAACGCTTTGTTCATAAGCTTGGAGTTGACGATTCCCAGACCGCCCAACTCTTTCGGTCTGCAAACCACCGGCCAATTTACCAAGTGGTATTTTCTCTTAGGTCCCGACCCCTCCCAATAGAAACGGGCCCTATGCAAGTCAAACTTGTCATGAACCCCATCTTGCAGTAGAAACAGACCCATGACAAACATAGGGAGGTTTGCGAGGCAGGAGTTGGATAGGATCAGCCGCCCCTCGGAGGACAAAAACCTACCAACCCACGGTTCGACCCTAGCCGCAAGCTTCAGCACCAGGAAGTTCCACTGTTCTATCGTTAGTCTTCTATCCGAGATTGGCAGGCCGAGGTAGATGAAAGGACAGGAACCCAATTTGCAGTTCAGCATGTCCGCCACCCTTTGACGATGCTCACGAGGTTTTCCTAGCACAATCACCTCGCTTTTGTGATAGTTGATCTTTAAACCGGACATATCTTTGAAACACATCAGCAAAAACTTCAACTTTGCCATTGCTGCGTCATTATATTGAATCAGAATGAGGGTATCATCCGCGTATTGCAAATGGGTAATCCCCCTGGAATTAAGTGCGGAACCCCCCTGAATTGGCGTAGTTTCTGACTGAGGTATATACACTTTTAGTCCCACAACTTGTCCGAAATGTACAGATTAGTCCCACATCTTGCAAAATGGGGAACCGCAGTCCCACAACTTGCATTCAAAGAACAAATAGGTCCCAAATCATTCGGAAGCTGACACGTGGCGTTGCAAATTTTGCGGAAAGACCCCCTAGTAATTTTTCTTTGACATATGTGAACTGAGAGCTATCTTACACGCGGGTCCCACACGTTAGTACGTGAAGAAAGAAATAAAATAAAGAGTCGCTAAGAAGGAATCGAACTCCCAACCTCCAGCTGATGCAAACGAGTGACTACCACGAAGCCAAGCGTCTTTCCGTGTTACAAACTTACAGTAGGACCCCACATGTTGATTGTTCTTCCTCCCCTCTTCCTCCTCCCGCCGGCCCACGCCCCCTACCTGCTCGCAAGCGCCGCCTCCGCACCCGTCGAGAGGTCCTCGACTCGACCGCCGCTGGCCGTCAGCGTCGCATCCCCTGCTCGCGCACAGCCTCTCGCCTCTACGAGCATTAGATCGTTATTTAGCTACACACAGAACAGATCGATCGATCGTTCAGCTAGCTGGTAGCTACTAGCCACAGATTGTTCAACACTTCAGCTAGTTTCTAGCCACGGATCAATGGATCGTTCAGCTAGCTGGCTGACGGATTCGGGTAACGTATAATAGTAGGACGGGCTGTAAGACTGCATGAACCGTTGAGTGGTGTGTTGGCAATGCCATTCGCGGGTGAGCAACATATCATAATCTGGTCATGAGTTTGATTCCTCTCCTTGCGCCTCTTAATTTTATTTATTTCTTCACCTACTGACATGGGACTCGCGTGTAAGACAACTCTCAGTCCACAGATGTCAGAGAATTTCTTCACGTACTGACATGGGACCCGCATGTAAGACAACTCTCAGTACACAGATGTCAGAGAAAATTTATAGGGGTCTTTCCACAAAACTTAAAACGCCATGTGTCAACTTGTGAATGATTTGGGACATGTTTGTTCGTTCAATACAAGTTGTGGGACTACGGTTCTCCATTTTACAAGTTGTGGGACTAATCTGTACATCTCGGACAAGTTGTGGGACTAAAAGTGTATACACCTCTTTCTGATATTAGAAACAGAGACTCAAATGTTGGAAATATGCCCTAGAGGCAATCATATTGATGATGATATTTCCACATTTTTATGAATATCTGACAAAAGAATAATTGTCATTCCGTCCCTTGAATAAACTATCATGATATTGGTTAATGAATACGTGATTCATTTGTGAAACCCATTATCTCTATGATGTTATTCTAAATAGGTTCCTAGTCAACAATCATATGAGGGAGGCATATGATTTAGTGACTAGCACATGTATTGATGGATGATCATGTTTCACAGATCATTGACAGGGAGATGTCGATCAATAATGTGGACTCATGCTACGAACATGGAGTTGGACTGACCCACCATGAGACACTGTGAGAATATCTATTCTTTCATGTCATCAGCTGATCTCATACAATGTGTATGCTGATTCCTTAGACCTGAGATCTTCGCGTGAGCTTGGGATGTGTAAGGGCTTTACTTTGGGGCTATCCAACGCTACACCGTGAAAGGGTAGCTATAAAGATAGCTTCGGTTTTGTCACGAAACATGCTGCAAGTCATGGTTGATCAAGATGAGATTTACCCTCCGTCCAACGGACAGATATATCTTGGCCACTCGAATGACCGGATCCAGAAAATGTATGGCCGTACTCTCGGTTAAGTGTTAACCGTGTTTCAGGGATTTCGTGTCATGGAAATCGAGAAAGATGATCGAGCTATTACAAGGATGACGTTCTCATCTTTAGCTTAATCAATATCGTGAGGCAAAAGGAACAAGTGTACAATATTGTGGAAGGTTCGTCCGATATGATCTTTACGTGTATTTGGGAGTCGGCACGTCTTGCTAGAGGCCGCTACCGATTATTGGTCGAGTAGTGTACTCGCGCCATGTCCATCTATACGTGAACCTATAGGGTCACACACTTAAGGGGTATGGAACAGAGACTGGATACGATCCATCTTTTATTGGGTTTATAGTGCTAATGGGCCTCTATTGTAGCAGCCCATTAGAAGGACTATATATAAGAGAGGAGTGGGCAGCCTAGAACACATGAGTTGAAACCCTAGCCACCGCACTCTCTCCACCAGATCGCGCCATCGGTGCTAGCACGCCGACCGCGGTGTTCCATCCCTGTATGTGTGGATACCGATAGAGGCGTTACAGTTGGGGCGCTTGGACGATCCGTTCATGGGATCCGTGGTGCTGTTCGTGGGATCGCGAGGAGGAGGAGTAATACGACTACACGGCATCGACGCGCGACATTAACAGTCTTCCGCTGCACTGCGCGTCGAGAGGTAATTCGAGCTCCGTGATCTATTACTTGCAGGGGTTCCCGGACGAACGCGGTAGAAATTTTGATTTGTGCTAGCGTAGCCTACCCAGTTTCCCTATAGTGGTATTAGAGCCTTCCTGTTTAGTCTTCGATTCGGAGCAGCGCATAAAGAGTTATGCGGCGGCGCAAGTTGTTGTTCCGCGGCGGCGCAAGGTGTTGTTCCGCGCTAGTAGATGCGATCTGCTATTTTTGCTTGTTCCGTATAGTCTGTTGCATGCGAATCGTCGCTAGGCGACTAGTACTGACTAGTTGACGCGATCAATTAGTTTAATCTATATTCGCATGTGTAGTCTGAGGAAGGAGCTAGCTGCTGCGATTTCTGGTTGAGCAGTATCAGATTCGATCTGATATTCCTCGCGCTTGGTGATTTTTAGAGCTAGCTTATTGGAATTGGATTCCGGTCTGATCCGGTAGATGTGATCTACTGGAGTGATGTTTACCGGCCGGACGTCGATGTGTATTCGTTTGCGCGCCCGGCCATACGGCGAGAGATGTATTGATCAGTTTCATATGATGAAACTATCTGCTGATCATTCCATGCCTGCAGATTATCAAATCATGAGTGTAGGCGCTTTGTACTAGCACAGAGATGCTTGTTCAGAGCTGACTTGATTCGGCTATTTTGCTAATTGGATTCGCATTGTACGTATCCTCTCTGGCCGGAATCGATCAATTTACTGCAGTAGTGTTCATGCCCCGGTGCAGATGGATATTGATTCATGGGATGAATCATTTGGTTTGCACTAACGATGAATCGATTCACTGCTGCTGGTCCATGGATTTCTCGCCTGCATATTCTGTAGTTATTGTTTGGTGATTCTTACATTTGATACAGTACTGTGTTGTATTAGATACGATCTGTGTGTGGCTGTATATGTCAGTCTCCGGCAATACGACCAGCTGCTAGTTGTTGTCGTCGGTGCATGTTGATGCTACTACCACAACAGCTATTTTGATTCATGTGATGGATTAATTGGAATTGGTTCCTTCTTGTTGGCAACGAGAGATCGAAGTAACGCCGCTTTATCAGAAACTGAAGATGATCAATTTGATTGGCATGTTCAGAGTACACTGGGAATCAGTCTAACCTCTGACTAGATATGATCTCTTCAGATGAACTAGTTGCTCATGTTGTACGTTCCATCATTGGCATCTTAAGATTGATTCATACGATGGATCACTCTTTGTGGTGTGATGGCTGACTATGTGAGCGGCCTAGAGTCAAGGCCGCAGATAGCTTGAGACATCTGAAACGAAGCATATTTGCTATTCTCCGGCCGTCCGGCCATACGTGCATTTGCTTGCCTACCGTATATTGATACGTTTTGGCTTCTGCACATAACTATTGATTCATATGATGAATGGATGGGTAGCTGGAATGTGATATGCTAGTTCAGTTTACAACTCAATGAGATTGATTGTAGATTTAATCTCACGTTACATGTTTATGTTGCTTCTTCCTTGTAGTAGTGTACTGCAGTTTAGTCGTGTATGGTACACATGGTTAAAGGCGTAGACAATCTAATTCATGTGATGAATTTGCTTTTGTTAATTGATAATAAATAGCATTGCCATGTTAGACATGATCTACCACTTCACCTGTATAAGTGTATACTAGTGGATATCTGGTGTTTACAGAATTTTCTAGGCAATTATTTAGTCGATATGATCGACTGAGTGACTCCTTGGCTGGGTACCGTTGATTTGATCGACTAAGTACGTTTGTCAGCCTTGGTTGGAAAGGAGTTTCCGAGACTAGAATAAATATTCGAGTAAAATGTTACTCGTGATATATACTAGTTATCAGGTCTTATAGCACCGTTATGAAAATATATAGCTGCTCATTGACTAATTGGATTAGTTGATATTTCCTCTTACACACTAGCCGGTGAATTTGTTCTCGCGTGCTTGTGTGATTAGATATGGTTGTCAAAAATTGTTTTTGAGTATAATTCCCGTGGCAGTGTATATGTCAGTAATTCACATTATAGAATTTGATTATATGCAAAATTGTTTTGCGGTTAATGATGTGAATACGGTTATGTGTACATATGATGTACATTGAGTGCAAAACGCTATAAAATGTTATGGTATGTTTTTCGTACTCGGGTGCATGTGATGTGTCGTGATGAAGGCAAGCAGAGAAAAATATGGCGACAAGATCATCATTGAAAAAGATGCACACATTTACAGTTAATTTGATTATCTGTAAATTCTTTATGTCCCTTTACAAGTTCTACTTCTATTATTGTTTTGTTGCTTGCCATGCTTGTTACATAATAGAGTAGATTCCCTCACTAATGTTGAGTTAAATACATGCCCTCCCAACCAAATCTTGCACCATCCCATGTCTTCTACATTTGATGGTGGGTCTATTGCATTAGGGTGCCATCATTTTTCGTTGACTAGATGGGTTTGTATCGGTTAGGTGGTACGACTGTTGCAGCAGGGTGCCATCTGCCGGTAGCTTACGCGCATAAGGGTTGGTTAACTCATCAAGGTAATCTTAACGGTTAAGCGACTTGGGGCATAAAGGTTGGCGTTTTGACATAGAGATGTTACCCAACAACAAGAGTCATATGTGATATGATTAGCAAGTGTTGCTTACTGATCTACCTTGTCTTCTAGCAGTGATGTTTAATATCACTAGTTGACTTGTTCGTTGCGGATCTTGAATCGCTAAAAGTCGTATGAGGGATACGGAATTTAGTGGGAGTATCTTTTATCAAATAGTTTAATGCAAGATACTTCTTCATAAACATACATCTCAGCTTTGCATGAATATTACTGTTTAGATTTATTTTGATATGGCTACATTCAGTTTTATAGTTTTATGTGTGTTCGATTATTGTTGAACTATTAGTTGGCTGAAATTTTATTTGTAGAATTGTTCTCAAGTAGAATGTAAAATGGAATATGTTTAGAGTGTACTTATTCATTTAGCTGTGTCTTGATGCTGCTCAAGAAATGCTTGTGAAGCATCAAACTTTCCTTGTTACTTGCATTCTCTTAATTGCCGTAAACTACTCTGAGCTTTTGAAGCAAGATGAGAATTTGTACGTCTACAATATGATTGTAGACTAAAAGGCATATATGAGAAATAAACAAAACGAGATGTTTGACATCTTGGGGATATTGTTGATGCAAGATAGCGGAAGGAAAATTGGTCGATCTCCATGTAATTAAATTGTTTAGTTACATTGAGAATTTGGAAAATGTTTCCGTTTGTCAAGTGTTGACTAATGTTTGATTCCCTCATTCATCTTGATTGTCAAATGATTGTCGTGAATAAACAGTGGACCAAAGTGCATTAGATGCATGTGATAGATGAGTTGAGCATTAAGAATAGGCATTGATCATGTGATGATTGTGCCGAGACAAGTGTTTGAAAATGATAGGTTAGGGCTAAAGCATGTCTAGGATATGATCCTGAGCATGAGCTTATTCCAATGATCCGATCACTGTTCTAACTCATGACGATGAGTGGCACTTAGTCGTTGCAGTTATTGAAGGAAAGAGGTGCATGAATTCTGAGGACTAGAAAGTGGGCAAGGGAAGTGTGACTTCATTGTCCATAATGTTTGTTGTGAATATTCTCATTGTTGATCGTCAAAAAGCTCTTTAGTATTTGATACTTAATCGATTGCTTCGGGCAATGCGATACTTGAGCTGGTTTTGACGAAAGGTTAAGCAGTGATCGAAGATGGTCTTCGTAATAGCAATGCGGCAATAGTTGCTACATTGGCTGTTTATATGCTGCAATTGTTGCTATTGTCAAACCTGTGAATGGAACTAGATAAATGTTATTATGTTTCTACCCTCATCACATGAATAACTTATGTCGTTTGACAGAAGGTTATAAATTCTAAATAGAGAACAAAAGTTGTTCGATATTATGAATGATGTGTTGAGTGGGAGTACTCCATTGGCGAATGGACTACTCGTCTTAGTTTTGACAAAGTCGCATAGTTTCACAACGTTAGTTAAAAGTATTGCAAGATAATTTATATTCTATGATTTGATCATAGACATATATATTTGAGCTATACACGGTTACCATGTGTAGCAATGTGGAATTGTTCTACTATTGCTGTAACCACCGAAGCATCCAAATGTTGGACCTTTCGGGTGGTATATATGATCAAACCTTGTAGACATGGTTAGATCAATGGTAAACCTTTCTTGTCCGAAGTTCTTTTTCTGTTGCACGTAAGAATGAGTTGTTCTAATGTAGAATTGGGTTCTGCTATATGAGACCATATGAAAGACACCGTATATGATATGGATCAGGAGGCGTCCTGAGTTGTCGTTTCATGAGGTCATCATAGCGTTATGAAGAGGGCAAAATGTTTGCCGTTCTGAAATGTCTTTCTAAGAGAAATTGTTTCTCTAATAGAATTAGTGGGAGCACGACGCACTCAAATTTGTTTGAGACCGCCTACCCAGAGAGCGCAGGTCATGTACTCGTCGTAATACGACTTGTACATGAAGAGCGTGATGGACCCTGACTCAAGAAAATGGTTTTGAACCATTACACTCGTAATAGATTTATGCATGTCATTAAGGTTATGAACCTGGCTGACACAAGTAGTCGTGAAGTGTTTCTTCAAGTTCAAATTGTTGAACATAATGAAATCTTCTAGTCTATTGTGATGCTAAAATCTTTTGTGAGTGAACATTATTGTTTGACATAGTCAAAATGTTTGACTTTGCCAATACAATAAGAAGTCTTGTTTTGCAACAAGATTAGTGGGAGTACACTCGTATTGATCATGCATGTGGAGACATGAAGATCAGGATAATATTCTAATAATTGAATCCTTATAATCTTCATAAGAAAAGAGTTTCTTGGTGAAGTAATGATTGTTGAAGTGTTCATCAATTAGTATGTCAGCATGATTTTCATGATGAATACCAAAGGATGTATAATTTGTTCTGAGTGTCATGAACAAATATCAGTCAAATCTGAGTGAAAGTCACTCGCTATGGTTTAAATCCTCGGGTGCTTCGGAAGCACAAAAGGATTGTTTCTAATGGTTAGTGGAGCTGTTCGTAAAGAGTTACGTTACTGCTCATTACCAAGTTCATAATCGTTCATATTATGTTTGAAAAACGGTAAGCTGGAATTGTTCCATGCGAGAGGCCGACTTTCGTTATATGCAATTTATGCACGGGCAACAAATGTTATTGCGCCGCAGCAAAGCGTAAACCACAATCTAAGTGTTAGATGCACAGATGAGTAAGTGTTACTCGATTCTTGTATAGTGATACATGATTGACTCTAGTGCAAGTGGGAGACTGTTGGAAATATGCCCTAGAGGCAATCATATTGATGATGATATTTCCACATGTTTATGAATCTCTGACAAAAGAATAATTGTCATTCCGTCCCTTGAATAAACTATCATGATATTGGTTAATGAATACGTGATTCATTTGTGAAACCCATTATCTCTATGATGTTATTCTAAATAGGTTCCTGGTCAACAATCATATGAGGGAGGCATATGATTTAGTGACTAGCACATGTATTGATGGATGATCATGTTTCACGGATCATTGACATGGAGATGTCGATCAATAATGTGGACTCATGCTACGAACATGGAGTTGGACTGACCCACCATGAGACACTGTGAGAATATCTATTCTTTCATGTCATCAGCTGATCTCATACAATGTGTATGCTGATTCCTTAGACCTGAGATCTTCGCGTGAGCTTGGGATGTGTAAGGGCTTTACTTTGGGGCTATCCAACGCTACACCGTGAAAGGGTAGCTATAAAGGTAGCTTCGGTTTTGTCACGAAACATGCTGCAAGTCATGGTTGATCAAGATGGGATTTGCCCTCCGTCCAACGGAGAGATATATCTTGGCCACTCGAATGACCGGATCCAGAAAATGTATGGCCGTACTCTCGGTTAAGTGTTAACCGTGTTTCAGGGATTCCGTGTCATGGAATCGAGAAAGATGATCGAGCTATTACAAGGATGACAAGTTCTCACCTTGAGCTTAATCAATATCGTGAGGCAAAAGGAACAAGTGTACAATATTGTGGAAGGTTCGTCCGATATGATCTTTACGTGTATTTGGGAGTCGGCACGTCTTGCTAGAGGCCGCTACCGATTATTGGTCGAGTAGTGTACTCGCGCCATGTCCATCTATACGTGAACCTATAGGGTCACACACTTAAGGGGTATGGAACAGAGACTGGATACGATCCATCTCTTATTGGGTTTATAGTGCTAATGGGCCTCTAATTGTAGCAGCCCATTAGAAGGACTATATATAAGAGAGGAGTGGGCAGCCTAGAACACATGAGTGAAACCCTAGCCGCCGCATTCTCTCCACCAGATCGCCATCGGTGCTAGCACCCCGACCGCGGTGTTCCATCCCTGTATGTGTGGATACCGATAGAGGCGTTACAGTTGGGGCGCTTGGACGATCCGTTCATGGGATCCGTGGTGCTATTCGTGGGATCGCGAGGAGGAGGAGTAGTACGACTACATGGCATCGACGCGCGACATTAACAGTCTTCTGCTGCACTGCGCGTCGAGAGGTAATTCGAGCTCCGTGATCGATTACTTGCAGGGGTTCCTGGGACGAACGCGGTAGAAATTTTGATTTGTGCTAGCGTAGCCTACCCAGTTTCCCTACATCAAAGTCAAACCGTGTTTATTGATGCAGGTTCGACGCTCAGCGTTGGAGTACCAAGATTTCTTCAGCAAACACGAAAATTCTGCACCTAAACCTGTCAGTAAGTGGACACCTCCAGTTACGGATTTGATTAAATTCAATATCGATGGAAGCTTCTCCGAATCTGACGGGAAAGGAGGATGGGGAGTTGTAGCTCGGGACTCCGATGGTGATGTCTGCGTCTCAACTGCAGGCAGACTTGATTTTGCACTAGATGCACTAAATACTGAAGCTGAAGCTTGCCTCAAGGCCATGGCGATAGCTCAAGAATGGGGGATGACGCAGATACAGGTTGAAACCGACGCCCAAATGCTTGTCAAAGCTGTCACGTCCAAGGAGTATGATCTTGCACCAAATGGGGTGCTGTTTCGGGAGATTAGAGCCCAAGCTTTCTTAAATTTTAGCACGTTTTCGATTTCTTTCTGTCCAAGAACTTTTAATAAAGTAGCAGACGCTCTTGCGTGCTATGGTGCGAAGATGGTCGTGGAACCCCAAGCCGTATGGCCAGGCCACGTGCCTACCTTCTGCCAACTTCTGGTTGCCAGTGATATTGCTGCGCAGTTTGGTTAATGGTAGTTTAGTTTCCATGTCAAAAAAAAAAGTTAAGTGCGGCCACTCAACGTCCTGGATGGTTACGATTGATTGAACCAGCTCTTAGTAAGGATCCTATATGTACGGGTTACCGCATCATCTGTTCCGTCACGGCGGGGAAAAAAACTCCAGCCCTAGCTAGCTTAGCTCAGATGAGCGGCCGCCGTTCCTTGCCAGCACCAGCGGCCCCACTGGAGGACGAAGACCTCCTGGAGGAGATCCTCCACCGTCTCCCTCCGCACCCATCATCCCTTCCGCGTGCCTTCCTGACCTGCAAGAGCTGGCGGCGTATCCTCTCCGACCACGATTTCATCAAACGCTTCCGCAAACACCATCATAAACCTCCGCTGCTCGGTTTCTTCACAGGACGGGCTCTTGGCACAGCACGAGTCTTCACTGCCATCCTAGATTCGCCCGACCACATTCCCTCCATGCGCTTTACCCTGCCGCGGGAGCGAAGCTCCGGCAACTAAGGGCAATGGTGCTTCATGGGTTGTCGCCACGGTCTTGCTGTTCTAGTACACCGGGGCTGTGCGAGATCGTCGTGTGGGATCCCCTCACGGCCAACAACACCGTGTAGCTTTTCCACCAGGCGTGGAATACAAACGGGTGGCACACTTTCTAGCTGCGGTGTTGTGCGCTGATGCACAACATGGGCATGTGCATGGCGATTGCTTTTCGAGCCCATTCAAATTGGTCTTGCTCTGCGTCAGATACAAGCATGCAGTGGCTTGCCTCTACGAATCGACATCTTATCTTACTATATAATGGCGCTCCTTTTCAGCCAGCGATGGAGGCACCCACGTCGCCCTGCACTGTAGAAGTGCACTGCTTCTACAGTGCAACACTTTTATAGTGCAGCCTTTATGCAATTTTCTCAGCCATCTGTTCACTGTTCATCGAACACTTCTACAGTGCGTGTACGTCCCCGCCGTGCGATCTGGATCCAACGACCCTCCTTTTGATGAAAACTTACTATATATATGGCGCTCCTTTTCAGCCAGCGATGGAGGCACCCACGTCGCCATGCACTGTAGAAGTGCACTGCTTGTGCAACACTTTTACAGTGCAGCCTTTATGCAATTTTCTCAGCCATCTGTTCACTGTTCATCGAACACTTCTACAGTGCGTGTACGTCCCCGCCGTGCGATCTGGATCCGACGGCCCTCCTTTTGATGAAAACATATACACGAACTATATGCGCGTTGACGAGTAGGTTTCATTCCCGTGATCGGTTTCGAGTTTGGTCGACTCTAGCTCCTTAATTTTGTATCCAGATTCGCAAAAACATTTGATAAATTTTGTCAAATTCGTCGCACTCAGTCATCCGTTTGAATTTTCCTGTCACGAGTAGATGGATATCACCCTTCCAAACAACTTTCATGTTTTATCCTTTTTATTTTGACGGACATATACATATTTCTCTCTAATCTTAAAATTCGTTGTATTTTAGGCATTGAAAAAAAGAAAAATTAGATGTTTTTGCATTAAAGTCCTCGCGTTTTCCAAAAATTGTGAATCGGTCCTCCGAAATAAAACATTTTTGCAGAAAAAGTTCACGTGTGACGCTTTTTGCAGAAAAGTCCTTGCGTATTTCAAACATTGTGAATCGGTCGGCCGGAATAAATCATTTTTGCAGCAAAGTCCCCGCATTTTCCAAAAAAATCACGGATCGGTCCTCCGGTACAATTGAACAAAAAATTTCCCCTTCTAATAGAGTTCTCCTCCTTTTAGTGTACCCCTATTTTTTTTCCCCGCATTTCTTTTTACGAACATTGCGCATGAATAGCGACTTTCAAATTACTTATCTATTTTTCCGTTCACGTGTGAATAGTACCGGTCCCTTATGAATAGATTTTTTTCTTTTTGGGCTTCTAACAGATTTCTCCCCGTTTTAGTTTTTCCCTATTGTTTATTTTTCCCGCATTTCTTTTTACGAACATTGCGCATGAATAGCGACTTTAAAATTACTTATTTATTTCCACTCCCTATTTATCCTCTACTATATCTTTTTTTTTCTTTCACCACCAAATAAAATAACCTTCCAACACTTATTCCATACAAAAAACACTAAATATTTCCTACCTTTTAAAACCAATTGTGCATCCCCCTCTTCTTTTCCCTCTATTATTTTCCCTTCCCATCTCAGTTTTTGACAACTACATGATACTCAACATATGTGGAAAATGATAGCTTCGTTTGGCGGCCATGCATACCACAAGTTCTACTTCGTCGACCTTAGGTAGCCCATTATGTCAGTTTGTTGCGGTTCGCTACTGGACCTAAACAACAGAGAACATTTCTCCTCTTAATTTTTTTTATTACTTCCATATTTAGTCAATCAGAACAACGACTCTTCAAAAGGCATGCAACCAAACGCACACGACAAGAAGTCCACACAAGCAATACAATTTCGTTCACTATACACCACGTTTGCTCAGAAATCTCCTACGCCCAGGCTAAAGTGTCCACCTAGCGGTAGCGACCTCCATAACAATGATCAGCCACCCAATTGCCAAAAAAAAAAAGAATAAGCAAAAAATGCCTACATGACTCTTAAAACAACAAATATAACCCCACGGGTGCGGCGGCATGTATAACTAAAGGCGTCATTAAACTGTATAACGATAAATTATACAATGCTTACTTTAGTTTAGTTTCTTCTAGAAAAAGTAAGGGATTCCCTATGACGACTTCCAAATACACAGTTGATACGTCTCAAACGTACTTATAATTTCTGATGTTCTATGTTGATATTATACCAATTGTTACATGTTTTACATACACTTCATAGCATTTTTATGCATTTTCTGGACTAACCTATTAACAAGATGCCACAGTGCCAGTTTCTGTTTATTATGTCTGTGCATTGCAGAAAAGGTCCAAAAATGAAATTGCTCAGAAAAATCTGAAAAAATTACAGAAATTCTAAAACGCCAGAAGACTCTGGGAGCCAGAAGGACAAGTCTAGGGAGGCCCACAGCCTCCACACCATGCCCCCGCGCGGTTTGGGCTTGGCCGCGCCGTGGGGTGGTGTGGCCACCTCGTGCACCGCCTCGCGACGCCCTTTGGACTATATATTGCCTCCGCGGTGAAAACACTAAAAGAATCGACGATTTCTCCAGAAGTGTTCCGTAGCTCCGCCGCCACCAAAAACCCTAATTCGGGGGACAGAAGTCTCTGTTTTGGCACCTTGCCGGGACGGGGAATTGCCCCCGGAGCCATCTCCATCGACGCCACCGCCATCTTCATCGTCGTTGCTGCCTCCCATGATGAGGAGGGAGTAGTTCTTCATCGGGGCTGAGGGCTCATGCCGGTAGCTATGTGGTTTATCTCTCTCTCCCATGGTGTGATCTTTATGTGATCATGAGCTTTGTAATCTAGTTGAATCCATAGATGTTACTCTTCATTATCTTATATGCTACTTGAGTGGTTTTATTAATGTAAACTCCGGAGTCACCTTTGTCCCACGGTGCGAAGTTGACAGTGTGTGCACCGTGTGTGGCTCTTAGGCTAAAGATTACAGGAATACTTATCATGAGTTATTATTTGTGTTGGATGTCTCTATGAAATTGTGGTGTTTGTAAAGTACTATTTAGGGCGCTCAAGTTGACAGTGTGGGGTTCCCTAGATGTGGAATGCGACTTTAAGGTGTGCTTTTATAGCCCTACACAGTGGATTGGTGTTCGTTATCCAACAGGAGAATAATTCAGAGTAGCATAGTGAAGAGGAAATATCTATGTATTCAATTATATTATTATTGTTGAGAGTGTCCACTAGTGAAAGTATGATCCCTAGGCCTTGTTTCTAAGCATTGAAACACCGTTTACAACCAGTTCTGCTACATGTTTGCTTGCTGCCATTTTTATTTCAGATTGCAATTACCACTTATAATCATCCATATCACTTGTATTTTAATATCTCTTCGCCGAACTAGTGCACCTATACACCTGACAAGTGTATTGGGTGTGTTGGGGACACAAGAGACTTCTTGTATCTTAATTGCAGGGTTGCTTGAGAGGGATATCTTTGACCTCTACCTCCCTGAGTTCGATAAACCTTGGGTGATTCACTTAAGGGAAACTTGCTGCTGTTCTACAAACCTCTGCACTTGGAGGCCCAACACTGTCTACAAGAATAGAAGCGTGCGTAGACATCAAGCTATTTTCTGGCGCCGTTGCCGGGGAGGTAAGGTAAAAGGTACTCACATCCTCCGTCTACTAAGCTATTTTCTAGCACTGTTGCCGGTGTGTGAGTGCTCGAAGGTATTTCCTTTAGATTCTGCAATTATATCTTTTTGTTTCTTGTTTTTATTTCACTAGTTAGGCTTAATGGAAAACAACAAAAAATTAGAGATCTTTATGAAATTTATCTTGAGTTAGGACATGAAGTGTTTGAAGAGAAAATTAAAAAACCTATGGAAAATTATTTGCATGATGGTAGCAATGTTATTACTATAAATTCTTTGAACACCATTATTGCTAATGCTATGGAAGAATTTAAGCTTGGGGAGGTCGGTTTTGATGAAAATGATTTTTAGTCCCCCGGGTATTGAGGAGAAAGTTTATGTTGATTATGATATGCCTCCTATATATGATGTTTACAATGATGAATATGATATTTTCAGTCCATCTACTATTGAGGATAAAATTCATTATGATTATTCTATGCCTCCAATTTATGATGATTACAATGATGGATGTGCTAGTTTTACTCCCACTATTACTAATGAAATTGATTATGCTTGTGTGGAGAGTAATGATACTTTTATGCATGTGGATCATGATAAGAATGCTTTATGTGATAGCTATATTGTTGAGTTTATTCATGATGCACTGAAAATTATTTTGAGAGAGGAAAATATGGTTATAGAAATCTTCATGTTACTAAATTTCTCTCTTTATGATGAAGGTTTTGAGCTTTCTCTTGATTTGTTTTTATTTGCTGGGTACTTTAAGACCAAATGGTCATTATGAGAGAGGGAGAAACGGTTTCATATATCACAATAATATTAAGTCTCCTCTCTTTATGTTGAAAGTTTTGAAGTTGCACTTGTTTTGCCTTCCTATGCTAGTCACTTTGTGCTTCATTGACTTGTTTTCTTACAAGGCTCCTATGCATAGGAAGAGTGTTAGATTTAACATATTTTATATATGCTTCTTGATGCTCTCTTTTATGTTTCAACTCTCTCTTATGTGAGCATCATAAAAATCACTATGCCTAGCTAAAAGGCTTTAAAGAAAAGCGCTTGTGGGAGACAACCCATTGTTTTTATTTCTGCTATTTTTTTTATTTGAGTCAAGGTGCTGTTTACTTCTGTACAATGCCTTTGTATCTTTATTTTCTTGCATTGTTGTGCCAAGTAAGGCCTCTAATAGGAAGATGATGCTAGATTTGGATTTCTGCGCAGGAACAGATTTCTGCTGTTCACCGTTTTACTTCTGTAAAATCACAGAAAAATTATTTAAATCTGAAATTTTTGTGCGTGATCCTCAGATATGTACGCATCTTTTTAGTTAGTTTTTCGATCTGAGCAACGTAAGTGCCTCGAAAAAATTCGTCTTTACGGACTGTTCTGTTTAGACAGATTCTGTCTTTTATTTTTCGCATTCTCTCTTTTACTAGTGTTGAGTGGAATTCTTTTTTAGGGTGAAGAGCTTCACATAACATCAGTGGCAGTAGTTAATGTTAAAAGTAACGGTCATGTTTGTGTCCTTATAGAACATGTGAGTTTTTGATTGTGCACTAACCCTCTAATGAGAATTACTCTGAGTTTGGTGTGGCGGAAGTTTTCAAGGGTCAGAGAGAAGGATGATATAATGTGATCAAGAAGAGTGAAGAGCTTAAGCTTGGGGATGCTCCCATGGATCACCCCAGCATATTTCAAGAAGACTCAAGCGTCTAAGCTTGGGGATGCCCAAGGCATCCCCTTCTTCATCAGCAACTTATCAGGTCATCTCTAGTGAAACTATATTTTAATTCTTTCACATCATATGTGCTTTACTTGGAGCGTCTGTGTGCTTTTATTTTCAGTATTTTATTTTTTTATGGTCAACTTGATTGGACCCTAGCATTCTTGATTGGGAGAGAGACACGCTCCGCTTTTTCATATGAATACTCCTATTCTTCACTTATACTTGTTGAGTATTCTTATCTAGCTATTGCTATGCTTTTAGCTCCTGTTTTCATGCATCTCTTATTCAGAGCTGTTAGTTCTTTTAAAGAAAGTACTCTCTTGCTTCACTTATAATTGTTTGGAGAGTTTATGTTGAAATAAATTGATTGGTGTTTGGTTGGAACAGAAAATGTTGCATGTGGTAGATGGTATAATGGAAAAAGCTTACATATTCTTGTAGATCACTGTATTGGATAATTTGATACTTGTCAATTGTTTTGAGTTATCAAGTAGTTCATGTTTAAGCTTTTGTATCATGTAGTTAAAACCTATTAATGAAGAACTACCGTAAAGCTCGTTGAAATTTGGTTTGCATGATTGGTATCTCTAAGGTCTAGATATTTTCTAGTAAAAGGGTTTGGTTAACAAGGAAGACAGTGTAGAGTCTTATAATGCTTGCAATATGTTTTCATATAAGTCTTGCTGTGTCGGTTGATATCCTGTGTTTGCTTCAAATAACCTTGCTAGCCTAAACTCTGTACTGAGAGGGAATGCTTCTCGTGCATCCAAAACCTTGAGCCAAAATCCATGCCATTTGTGTCCACCATAACTACCTATATGTGGTATTTCCTTGCCATTCCAAGTAAATTTTTCATGTGCTACCTTTAAACTATTCAAAAATTATTACTCCTTTTTGTGTCAATGTTTACCAAGCTCATGAGGACGGGGTGGATGTCTTTATGTCAACTGTCAAACAGACTTTACCACCGGACTAGCGGCATATACATCCGCTTATCCATTAATTTTGCAAAAAGAGCTGGCAAATGGGGTGCCCAGTCCCAATTAATTACAACTTTAACCGCTTAATTCTCTTCACATTTTTGCCCTGATTTATCAGTCAAGCAATGACAAACAGTGAAATATCTGCATGTGTAAACAAAAGAGAAGAGGGATGATCTGCCTTGCTGGTAGAAATAACGTCCTTCATGGGAGCCGCTCTTAAAAGTCTGGTTGGCAGGGGTCATATTGTACTTTCCATTTTCTGATTCGTTGACAATTAACAAACACCTCCCAAAACTTATTTTTACTCTCTATATGATTTCAAAAACTTAAAAAGCTCTAGCACATGATTTAATCCCTGCTTCCCTCTGCGAAGGGCCTTTCTTTTACTTTTATGTTGAGTCAGTTTTCCTACTTCTTTCTATCTCAGAAGCAAACACTAGTGTCAACTTTGGTGCAACAATTTTTATATGCTTGTATATTGCACTTATTATATTGCTTTGTGTTGACAAATATCCATGAGATATATATGTTGAAAGTTGAAAGCAATTGCTGAAGCTTAAATCTTCCTTTGTGTTGGTTAAATACCTTTTACTTAGAATCTATTGCTTTATGAGTTAACTCTTATGCAAAACTCTTTGATGCTTGTCTCGAAAGTACTATTCATGAAAAGTTTTTGCTTATATGATTCAGTTGTTTGCTCATTATCTACTTGCTAGCAAACTATAGACCATTGACCTGGATCACTTCATTCATAACATGTGCTTTACAATACTATTTGATCAAGATTATGATGGTAGCATGTCACTCAGAAATTATTTTGTTTTTATCGTTTTACCTACTCGAGGACGAGTAGAACTAAGCTTGGGGATGCTTGATACGTCTCAAACGTATCTATAATTTCTGATGTTCCATGTTGATATTATACCAATTGTTACATGTTTTACATACACTTCATAGCATTTTTATGCATTTTTGGACTAACCTATTAACAAGATGCCACAGTGCCAGTTTCTGTTTATTATGTCTGTGCATTGCAGAAAAGGTCCAAAAATGAAAGTGCTCAGAAAAATCTGAAAAATTACAGAAATTCTAAAACGCCAGAAGACTCCGGGAGCCAGAAGGACAAGTCTGGGGGAGGCCCACACCCCACACCATGCCCCGCGCGGGGGGGCCGCGCCGTGGGGTGGTGTGGCCACCTCGTGCACCGCCTCGCGACGCCCTTTGGACTATATATTGCCTCCGCGGTGAAAACCCTAAAAGAATCGACGATTTCTCCAGAAGAGTTCCGTAGCTCCGCCGCCACCAAAAACCCTAATTCGGGGGACAGAAGTCTCTGTTTCGGCACCTTGCCGGGACGGGGAATTGCCCCCGGAGCCATCTCCATCGACGCCACCGCCATCTTCATCGCCGTTGCTGCCTCCCATGATGAGGAGGGAGTAGTTCTTCATCGGGGCTGAGGGCTCATGCCGGTAGCTATGTGGTTTATCTCTCTCTCCCATGGTGTGATCTTTATGTGATCATGAGCTTTGTAATCTAGTTGAATCCATAGATGTTACTCTTCATTATCTTATATGCTACTTGAGTGGTTTTATTAATGTAAACTCCGGAGTCACCTTTGTCCCATGGTGCGAAGTTGACAGTGTGCGCACCGTGTGTGGCTCTTAGGCTAAAGATTACAGGAATACTTATCATGAGTTATTATTTGTGTTGGATGTCTCTATGAAATTGTGGTGTTTGTCTAGTACTATTTAGGGCGCTCAAGTTGACAGTGTGGGGTTCCCTAGATGTGGAATGCGACTTTAAGGTGTGCTTTTATAGCCCTACACAGTGAATTGGTGTTCGTTATCCAACAGGAGAATAGTTCAGAGTAGCATAGTGAAGAGGAAATATCTATGTATTCAATTATATTATTATTGTTGAGAGTGTCCACTAGTGAAAGTATGATCCCTAGGCCTTGTTTCTAAGCATCGAAACACCGTTTACAACCAGTTCTGCTACATGTTTGCTTGCTGCCATTTTTATTTCAGATTGCAATTACCACTTATAATCATCCATATTACTTGTATTTCACTATCTCTTCGCCGAACTAGTGCACCTATACACCTGACAAGTGTATTGGGTGTGTTGGGGACACAAGAGACTTCTTGTATCTTAATTGCAGGGTTGCTTGAGAGGATATCTTTGACCTCTACCTCCCTGAGTTCGATAAACATTACGTGATTCACTTAAGGGAAATTTGCTGCTGTTCTACAAACCTCTGCACTTGGAGGCCCAACACTGTCTGCAAGAATAGAAGCGTGCGTAGACATCAACAGTTTATATTTGCTCAAGTACATCTGAATTTTCTGTCAGTGTATGTTTTATTATAACCTGTCAATTTTGGATGACAAACCAATGATATTCCTGCTATTGTGATGTACAGATATATTAAGACCGATGGATGTTTTTCTAATATTGTCCAGTCTATGTAGTGCTTGAATAAGGATCTGAGAGGAGACTTCAACAATTGTACACTATGTTTTAGTTACTGTGAGTTACCAAATTGGGTGACAGTTTTGAACTTCAATTTTTTTAAGCACAAGGTATCATTTAATTTGTATGTGACACTTTACTCATTAGAGTTAATACTCCTCTTAGTGCCACAACCATTGGTCCTCCTTATTTTTTTCCGAAAGATAATCTGTAATAGTTTTAACATCCAGTGCTATGTCTTTGTCTTTTATTTTCCTGTAATATAGTGTCCACTATGTATGAACTTCTATGTAATCCTATAGATAAATTCGTTCACTCTACATATTACTCCCAATATTAAAAACACTATATACTAATGAAACCAATTATAAGAAAGATTTACATTGTTACACCTAATACTACTAAACAAAATAACCCAACGGGCGCGGCGTGTCGCCGCGCAAATCTTCCTAGTCTGGTTTATGGGGAGATAGTGTCTCGATGCTGACCACAAGTTTGACTTGTGAAATAAAGTTCAACGTCCTTGTCGGGAATGTACTATACTGGTCATTGTATGGAAGTGAAATTCTTGCGTTTTGGAAAGACAGAGCCTTGATGTGAGCAAGAAGCCGGAAAACACTCATACTACTGACTTCTATGGGTATGTTCAGCTCTTAAGAACAAAGGATAATAACTTTGCGACGGAGGAGGTCATTTGCCGCAAGATACGAGAGGAGTTCCAGCTTTGGTCGATGGCGAGAAGACCTGCAGAGAGACGCGAGGAGTAGTTGGTACACCGAGCGGGTGTTGTATGAGTTTCACGCTGTAATGGGTCTCACGCTGTAAATTACCTTCTATCTTAATGTCATGACATGCATACCTCTGCATGTTCTTGAAAAAAAAAAAGAACAAAGGATAATAAACTTGGCCTTGCGTATTTGTCGGAACCACTCAGGTCGGAACTGACCATCCAATTATGGGAGAAAAGATCTAACTTTGATGGTGTTGTCAGATGGGTGCTCCTGCATAGAGTCATTCTCCTGGAAGGGATGCTTCCCCGGAGAGTGCTTAGTGGCGAAAAAATGGTATCTTTCGTGGGATATGATGAGGACACAAGTGTGATTGTTCTGACTACGATGGTTGGTAACTTCATGCTCCAACTTGACTCCATGCAGATCAGACATATTGTTCAAAGAGATAAATTATGTTTTGACATCTTTTATCCCTACACAAATTTTTATACACCAGGTAATACCCCATTATCTACATTGAACATGCAATAAAATTCCATTTTTTTTCGAGTTTCATTCCAATTACTTTTGGTAGGCATATGCTGTATTATTTTTCATGTGATTAAGTATCAACTCTATATATAACATTAAATTGTCTTTTTTGTTCTCTTACCAGTCTAGTGGTATATGGTGATGTATCTTCTCATTGTTACTTGGCTACGTTGAAGCTAGAACAACAACATTACTATGACTTTGTAACATAGCCATTGCTAAATGCTACTAAATGCTAACTATGGTTATGTGCTTGTATTCATATTTTCCTTGGGAGTTCTCTAACAAAATGGAAATTGGCAATATTGCACTAAAAGAATATAGTGAAACCATCTGCTATGCGCGATAATTATACTGAATTGTCAATTGCCAAATTTGTAAGCTTAAACTTCAGATGGATATAGTGAAACACTTTTTTATTTCATTCAATATTTTTTCTTGGAATATACTATTTATCTTGTTACAAATTATCTGCTAAATATGAATAATTTCGGATGGATGCATTTTCTTTGAACATTTTAACAGTCTTAACACGTGTAAAGGATTTTTCTTGTTTTTTCTCGAAAGTGACAATAGACGTGGATTAATTTTACTACCCTTTTCATGGAAGCTACTTTCTCCCCTCACTTTGCATCGATATGTAACAATTTGCACCTATGCCTTAACATCGATTACATTTTTTTAGAATTTTATTGGTTTAATGGGCTTCTTTTGCTTGTAGGCAGGGGAGTTGGATGGAAATGGGTGGATATGAAACTTTGAACAAATCTGAAATTTTAATGTGCTATGCTGGTTGAACGTGTGAGGTAAATTTCTCTTTTCTCTATATGTTTTTTCCTTTGAGGACAGTTTATCTTGTGGTCTTGGTTACTCAGCTTACAAGAGGGGGCTTGATTTTTTCTTATAGGTGTCTAGTGCATGAAACCCTCTGGTTATTGTTCCAATTCTCATAAGTATGCTATTGAGTTAGATACCGGCTTTCGGCTTTGTACCCTTTGAGCCTGTCACATGTGCATGATGCACAAAATATGACGGAGCCATTCATTCACTGATCTTTTACTACTTTCTACCGTGGTCATATGTAATCATGTAGCAGAAAAACATGAGAACATGTCAAACGTAGTGGGCGAAGGTGTTGCTTTGGATATTTTTCTGTATAATTTGCATTTGGTAAAGCTGATATTTATTATTCGAATCATATAAATTTGGCTTTCTCGGAGAGAGTAATACAAATTGGTTTGACCAAGATGGCACTGATTGTTCTGCAGGCATCTTCGGGTTTATGAGAAGAAGAAATGGCTGAACCCAGTTCTCGCCTGCATCCTCTCGGATAAACTGCTGCTGGAACCGGACCTTTGACTGAACTGCGGCGTCACCGGCACAATCACTTTCAATCTGAACCGGCTGGGCGAAGTTCGTGAGAATAGCTTTGATGTCTCGTAACCCTGACAATTGCTTCAGCAGATTCAACATTTGGGCAGTGTGGAATAACTTCCCACGCCGACAGTATCACAGTAGTTTTGGACTGCTCTTGTGTGGTAATTTCCTTTGCATATCAACGGAACTAATTTGGCAAAACCTGAAACAAATAAGGTGAATGCACAATCACACACACGATTCTTAATGTTTGTTCTTTCATGTACTAGCTATCTCATGTTAAGTCATACTACTACAAAGTACTACTGCCAGACCCAATGTACATTCCATATGAGAAAGCCCTGAACAAAAAATATATGTTTGACAACTAACAAAAGATATGTCTAGATGATGTATCTATACACTAAAACACGTATAGATATATTTGTATTTAGACAAATCTACATCAACTAATTCGGAACAGAGGAAGTATTTAGGTTTGTTAGATGGAAATGTACCACAAGATTTGTCGTCCCACAAAAATAGCTTGAGTCAAATAGGTAGTAAGCTTTGACTAAGGCCTAAGAAAACCAGATTTGACTAAAGGCAGAAACTCGGTGGTCGACTGAGCCAGCATCGAAGTTCAGCTTGACCCGACAAACCTCTGGTTTCTACCATGGTTGGACAACTTCTTTTCTTTTCCTCACTTATTTTCATCCATACTTCCTTTTGCATCTATTAACCTTTCTATCTCTCTGCCGTCAAATTTATCGATTTGTAAAATGTTTTGAAAGAATTGTGGTCAAACTGCTACTTTGTATACTATGAATATGTAAATGACTTACAATTTTATTGATCATAAGATGAAAAAGGTAGATTTTTTTTTTTACGAACGGCTGCTTTCTTTTTTATAGAGAAGGAGAACAAAGTACAAAGTACTGATACAGATACGAAAAAACTTAAACAACGAGCTAAAGAGCTCGAACAGCTATACAACAAAAGGGGAAAAAACACAGAGGAAAAACTAATCCGGTTCGCGAGGTCTGTGAAAAAGGTAGATATTGTTGTTTGTGAGATCCTAAGATATTTCTTGAAGAAACTTGCTCATGTTTAGTGATCCCATTCCATAAATTTGTTTTCTTCGATGGTGTAAGTATTATTTCTTGGTCATAGTATGAAAGTGATGATGAAATCATTGGTCAATAAAAATTAACCCGTAGCAATGCACGGGCATTTTGCTAGTGAGAATAATCCTATTGTCAAGAGAGGATGACGGGACCGAGTGCCTCTCTCCAGCCTCGTCGGCGACTAGGGTATCTCCCTCGGGGCCGCACGAAATTGGCATATAATTTGGCGACGACCAAAATTTCTTCTCTAACCGAGATACTGGCGACAACGGTATTCACTCTGGCGGGGCTAGGGATACGAAGATCCAGAAAGCGCTATGGTTACTCACTCTGATTTGGCGCATGGGTCACGACTATCTTCCCACCAGTCATCAATTACAAAATCGTCACCCCGTCGATGACAACTGCATTTTCAATGGGAGAACTGAACGGGTAAAGAACCTCTTCTTGCACTGTCCCTTTGCTAGGTGTGTTTGGAGTGAGGTGAAAGAAAATTTCCTTATGGGCTACGCAAAGAAGGATATGGTAAGTGATAAACAATGGATCTTCGATTTACCGGCAAGGGAGGACTCACGCCTGCTACGGTGATGGTGCTCATGTGTTGGCACATCTGGGAAGCACGTAACGATGCTTTGAATAATGAAGGTTGTCTGCATCCACTCCGGGTCGCTGCCAAGATCGCAGCATATGTGGATATGATCCTGACACATTGTCCAAAGGCCAAAGCGTCTACAAGGTGTGATTCCACTGCCTCAGCACCTAAATGGACTCCTCCGACTGTCGGCAAGGTCGGTGTGAACGTTGATGTTGTGTTGTTCCCGACTAAGCGGTGCGTGGGCTATTAGGCAAGCACAATCACTGGATATCGTCTTTGTTTGTCCATGATTCAGCGTATTTATCACCGGAGCAGGATCAATCGACAACTGATATTGTGGTGAGCGACATCAAGTCTCGGGTCTTCCAAGTTGAATGTGGCGGCACATATTTTTGGCTCGTGTTTCTTAGCCCTCAGATTGTAATACTTATGTTAGTGTTGTTCTGGAATTTTAGTTGGAAAGAACTATATGTAATGATGTTTATTGATCAATAAAGTGCCAACATTCTCGAAAGAATAATGGAAAAGCAGCCCATGATCTAGGAAAACTATGGACAGAGGCTACGACACGAACAACATCTGATACACTTCCACAGAACCAGAACATTCATTCAGAGATTATCCCCTCAACAAAGAAACATTTATTCGTGAGTCGTGAGCAGCAGACACGAAATGCATAATATGGGGGTCACACTTGGAATCATGGTTCACAAAAGAACAGTGCTATGCAATCTAGTTAACCTACATGTACGAAGTACCCAAGCAACAATATGCACAACCTGCATGCAAAGAACCGGTGCTGCCAGAAAGAAGGAAAACACGCCTAAGGAAACTGCTAGGAGCAATAAGCAAATATTCCCTATGTTCTCAAAATAAGACATATATTTTTAGTCAAAAGTTAATGTATGATAAGTTCGAGCAATCATATTGATAAAAATATGAACATCTAAGATACCAAGTCAATATGTTTTAGCAAAGTCTACATAACACATGAACATTTTTTTGAGATGAGATGTCATATCACATGAAACTGCACGTAAAAAATAGAACCATGCTAGCATTTTTCTGAACAGACAATGGGCAGACAACCTTAGTCTTCCTGAATCCTAACTATTCTACTTCGCCAACATGAGTCTCCTGGACCTGCACAATGACAACAATCTAACTGATTCTCCTAACTCTAAGGATTCGTCCTGGTTGCTGATGTCTGTCAATACTCGACAGCAGACTCTTGTTGATGCACAGGATGGCCACCACACAGGTGCGCTACTGCCTGGCTGCTCAAAGCCCATTCCCAGAGCATGTGTAGCGAGTACGGCCTAACTGTTAGTTTCAGGTGTTTCTCCCATCACCGTTGCCAATTTTCCTCGAATTGCGTCTAATTTCAGTATGAATTTATTGCACTTGGAGCCGTCGCCACATATTTCTTTGCCAATGTCAGCCACTTTACTCAGTAACATTGCATATCTCATTGTATTTTCTGATTGGTTTACTCCATGTATGTCACGGCATTTCTCCTTGTACTTCTGCATCTGCTCTATTTTAAAGTTGACAGTCCACCTGGGCACTATGTATTGCTCTGGTATTTCATTGACCCCAAACTGTGTGAAAACTCTGAATATGTGGCAGCAGAGTATACCATCCCTACTAAACTTTGCGCATTGACATTTCATTGCATTGGTGCCAGGTTCAACTAGCACATCAAAGGAATTTATATCAAACTCTGGATTTTCGTAGTTGAATACCTTGTCCAGTCTGTACACAGTCCCCATTTGAATCTCCTGCACGTTGAATGCTGTAGAGTGGAGTAGTTCTCTCTGTACTTTCAGAAATATCTGCCTTGCGTAGATACATGATGCATGCTTTTCAATTGGCTGCAATGAGAAACATGAAGGTTCTGTTCTTAATTGCAGTCTGTCTTCATCATCCGTTTTTATTATGCTCTCTTGTATCTGTCCGTATTTTTCAAGAAACTTCTCTACTCTGTCCTTAGGAAGCACATAGTCCTTGAATAATGCGTTTGTCCCCTCCCCATGTCTAGTTGTTTCAATAAATGGATAGAAATCTTCTTTGAAATAAACAGGCACCCACTTTTTCCTTGTTTCCCATAAGAGTTGTAGGTGCTCGTTTCCGCTTGCACTGTATCTCTCAATGAGCGCAGCCCATCCTTCCTCAAACTCCATTTCCGTCAGAGAGTTGTTAACTAAGCCATGCAACTCTGTATTTATGTTACCTCCTGCTGCCATAAAGGCTCCTAGATTTTCCCGTGCTATCCTCATTACATGGAACTTATTAAACCTGTGCTTTACTTGTGGCATGACCTCTGCAATTGCTTTTGTTATAGCTTCATCCTGGCCTGTTATGACTGCTCTTGGCATTTTCCCTCCCATTACATGCAAGAATGTTTCGAACATCCATTTGAAGGTTTCAGCTTTCTGATCTTGTAGCAAGGCACATCCAAAAACAAGAGTTCTGCCTGGTCATTCAATCCAGTAATAGGAACGAAAGGCATATTGTGCATAGTTGTGCTATAGGTAGTATCAAATGATAAGACATCTCCAAAGATCTCATAATCTATCCTCGACCTTGCATCAGTCCAGAGAAGACTCCTAACTATGTTATTTTCATCTGTTTGCATGAGGAAGGAAACACATGGGTTTTGCAGCTCCAATTCCTTCAAGTGCTTCACAGTTGTTTCTACATCTGAGTTTGGTTTCCCCTGTTGTTCTGCATGCTGTGAGGTATTCTCATCTTTTGTCTTGAATGGTAAGTTCCCCAAAGTGCCTCTCATTCTCTTGAAAATCTTCATAGCTTTCTTGGGATGTATGCTACTGTGTTGCAGAGCTCTTAAAAAAGACCTTTCTTCAGTTGACATGTGTTCGGAGCTCAAGAAGAATTTTGTGAGTGACGGGCTTGGACATAATGGATGGTTGTGCTCACTCTGAATTGCAGTGAACTCCCATTGCCCCTTAACGGGCTTCACAACTGCCTTTGCCTCACATGGTGTCTTATTTACAGAATATATTTCCCGCTTCCTCTTCAGGTCGTGGGATGGCGCTAATTTGCGGCTCCTGTTGCATTCTAGGTGAAACTTCTTTCTCATAAAATTTGGTCCCCTAATTGCCACAAAACCACTCAGGATAGCATGTGCACTATAGTATCTGTTTGCATCTTCGAGGGTTAGGAATTTCATTCCAACTTGTGGTGGTCTTGGATTAATCAATTCCTCAAAAGCAGGATAGAAGTATTTTCCTGGTTCTTTATCTGTCTCGTTCCCTGAGCTGCTGTCTGAATCACTTCCAGTGCCTATGTCATTCATTGGTATTTCATTGATTCCTCCTGTGTCATTCATTGGTATTTCATTGATTCCCAGAATATCATGTAAATGGTTCTGTTCTTCAGCAAGCTGCAGTGAAAGGTCCACTGAGCTTGTGGGTATCTCCAATTCATCCGACAGTAACTCTGCACTCCAGTCTACGCCACTTACTGATTGTTCCTGAAATGCAAATAAAAATATATAAGTTCTCAGGAAAAACCATTTTGGGGTTTGCTTAATACTCAATCAAGCTAAGCTGCCTTATTAACCTCGCGGTAAGTTTCACTTTGGGGTAAAAGATTTTTTTTTTCTTTCTTTATGCTGCAACAGAACCATGTGTCTGCAATAACTATTAAGTATAACTGCCTAGTTTACCATGTATACTTTTCTGATGAACACCCACAGTTCAAAAGTAGATAGTCAGGTGCAATATAGGAGTATAGGTATTATTCATGGATTTATCTGGTTTTCCTTTCCTGACTTGTTCAATTCTATGCACATTTCTGTCATTACAACCTGTATCATTGTAGCAAATCCACAAAGTTCATTCTCACTTAAACTCTACCATGAGAATATAATTTAGATACTTCCATGGAATTGGTTGGAGGAGAAAGTGTTGATGGGAACATCAGGTACGAAAACAATCAGCACATAATAGCATGCAGCACCTGTCACGCATAAACAGGAATTTTCGTAATATTTGTTTTCGCGTGCGTACCTGATCAGCGGCAAGGATTAAATATCCTTCCATCGTGAGTACCCGCCGCCGGAACGTGCCGCCGGGGGAGAAGAGGACGAGAGGGTCTAGATCCGAATTCCCATGAGCAGAGGAGGGGTGAGGAGTTGGATCTGTAGCCTGTACGGCTGCTAGGGCAAGGGAGACTGGAGGAGGAGGATTGGTTTGGAGGCGGGGAGAGTGGAGACGATGACGAGTGCTGCCGCCGTTGAGGAGAGGCGCCGCGGAGGCGTGCGAAGTGTCTGTTTCTTTTTTTTTGGGGTTACGACGCTGTGTTCTGTTCTGTCTTCTGTGCGGCTCTCTGCTTGGGCCGCACTTGCTTTAGTGGGCCGGATCAATACCTTGTTTGTTTAGGCTTAGAGATGACGTCGGTACGGGCGTTCGTCCCTTTTTGTTTCGCAAAACACCATATAACACTCACTCCTATGAATTGCTTCCTCTATGTGGAGAGATGAACCCCTGTTTCTATTATACCTCCTCTATTAAACGATGTATCTATGATTTCCAACAAATAAAGGAGGTATATGTTGGTAAAAATAACACTCACTCATACTCCTTCAGTTTTTAAATATAAGATATTTTAGTTTTTGTTCACATTCATATATACACAAATGTATATAGACATGTTTTAGTGTGTATATTCACTCACCTTAGTGTGCATCTATACAACATGTACAACACATAAAAAATCTTATATTTAAAAACGGAGGGAGTATGAATTTACATCCTGCCCCTTTGAGCACATTCAAGAGACTAGGCGGGCGGATCGAGTCTTCAAATTGATAGTCAGCACTAACACTTGGCTAGTTAATATCGATGAAAATGTCGTCTTCCACTGAAAAAATATTCCGTTTTTATAAAACACACAACAATCAAAATCTACAATCTAAACTCTGGTGATCTGGATATACAACCACCATCCAACCAGACGTTGGTTGTAAATACAGTCGTTCGTCCCGATCGCTTTCGTCGGGCTAGCAAAACAATGTCACTAGGAGGATGCACCAGCTGCAGCTTCTGAGGCCGCTTCTGTCGAGCCCTAGATCGGCTACGCAGCCCCATCTTTGCCACTGTATGGGAGGTCAGGGAGGATGCACCAGCTGCAGCTTCCGAGGCCGCTTCTGTCACGCCCTAGCTCGGCCACGCAGCCCCATCTTTGCCACTGTATGAACAGTCCGGTGGATCCAAAGTAAAATCTCACGCGGAGAGTGTCATACACTACAAATATATAAACTACATCAAAGAAAAGGGGAGTGGAGATTTTTGGGTCACGTGTTCATGATATTTTAAATATAAAAAAATCATATTTACCAGTTTCAAAAAATTCTGAAAACAAATTGAGATGTAGCCAATGGTATATCCCACAAAAGGGTAAAAAACCAATTTTAAATACTACTTTATATTCCGAGCTACACTAAAATGACAAAACCATGGGTTTTCAAATCTCTAAATTTTATCAGATTTCATCATTTTTATGTAGGCCAAAGTATAAAGTATTTGAAATTGATATTTTAGAGGTTTGTTACATCAGGATTTTTTTACATTTTTTTTAAATCATAAATAGGGGTTTCAATTTTTTTAGAATATCAGAAGCACTGGTTTACCCGTAAGCTCTTGAATATTTTGTTGTAAATGGAGGCTTCACACGAAGACAGTCACACCAGTTGACAGCTCTCATCCATCATAACAAATACAGTTGCATACATCTCTGCCCATCATCTATAATAATCTGATCAATATTCATCTGGCTCCACGAATTTGTTTGCATTACATGGCTGAGCATTATCTATACCTTGTATTGTACCTAATCTACAGACGATGACATGTCCATGTTGCTACTTGCTCCCATCATCTAGCTCCGGACAGCTCTATAGCCTCCTGGTTGTACATGGAGTCCTCACCCAGTCGAAACGCCGCTGCATCCGTTCATAGTCCTGCCTCCTCGTCACCTCCACCTGCTGCCACTCTTCCCACCGCTCCGCCAGCCCTTCGCCTTCCAGCATCCGAACGACTTCCGACATCGACGGCCGGTCCTCGGGCGATGCCTGTGTGCACAGCAGTGCTATCTGTATCATCATCTCAACCTCCTCCTCCTCATAGCCCTGGCTCAGGTTGCGGTCCACGATGGAGCCTAGCTGCCCTTCTCTCTGTAACTTCTTTACCTATCATAACATGTCAGGAAACTGAGCCCAAGAGATGCAGTAGTTTGATAAAATTTTGGAAAAGCAAACGAGGCCTTACATGATCAAGCAATAGCACCTCTTCTTCTTCCTCCAAGCGTGAGAAGTCGATGGCGCGCTGCCCAGTCACAAGCTCAAGAAGCATGATCCCGTAGCCAAAAACATCGGTCCTTTCCGACGACTTCCCTGTGGACAGATACTCAGGTGCTATGTGACCCATAGTTCCACGCACTTGGGGTTGTCACGGATGTCTTCTGCACATCCATTAGCTTCGCAAGCCCAAAATCACCAACAACAGGTTCAAAGTACTCGTCGAGCAACACGTTCGCAGCCTTTACATCACGGTGTATGATCTTGGGGTTGCAGTGCTCATGTAGATACTCAAGTCCCGTGCAGTACCTATGGCCACCCGTTTTCTTGTTGACCAGTCTAAGATGGGTTCTCCAGCCTTAAATTCTGCATCAGTTTCAGCACACCAAATACATATGGCATGAGAATGCCAGAAAATTCTGAACAAAGAAATGAAGCTGAACTTTAAGATTTTTCCAATGGCTGGACAGTTTATTAGTCAGCGCCGGCAATTGCAGTCAGCAGTTCTAACAAATTAACCCCAAGAACGGAGGCTTAGCTATAATGTTAAACTGTGAGGGTTCAATGTGCTCCATCAAGCAATTAAGAAAATGATGAAATTTTGCAATACAGAAAAGCAAATAATATCATTGCAACACAAACTTAATTGAGCAGTACAATAGTGCAGGATGCATGACTTTGAAAATAATACCTCGTACGCGGTACGCAACGCTCAAATTCTGCATAAATGGATACACCAGAAGGCGTTCTGTTTGTGTCGTGCAGAAGCCAATCAACCTTAGGAGATTCCGGTGAACTGCGACACTAATTAGCTCCACCTCACGCAAGAAAGCATCCTCCCCACCAGGCCTTTCATGATCAGTCAACCGTTTTACAGCAATCTTTGTTCCATCTGGAAGAACTCCTTTGTAGACTTTCCCAAAACCTCCCTGTCCAAGAACATTTTTTTCACTGAAATTATCAGTTGCGATTTGTAGTTCCCGCCAGGCAAATCTTTTGAGCTGCCCAAATGCGATTCGTCGATCATCCTCACCTGGGAGTCATAAAATGATAAAACACTTAGCTAAACACATGCATACCCCATGCAGAGAAAATAATGATTAATCGAATGTTCGACTGAGGATAGCCTCACTTGTTTAACAAGGAAACCACTAAGACTTCAATAGATTACACACATGTGTTGATATGTATTAATTTATTACGGGGAAAAACGTCAAAGATATGTTCTATCAGAATCCATTAGCAAGACAATGAACCATGGGATTACCAATAAGAACAATACATGAACAAATGGAATGGAAACATTACCTGAAACATCGACAAATACTTCGCGTAGATGTCTTCTTCCTTCCCTTAAAGAAAAGGAAAAGAGCCACTACAATCAAAAGTCCTATTAGTCCTCCAACTGTACCAAGTATAATTCCAACTTTTGAGCTATGGGAACCACCTGTAAAAGAAGATTTAGAATAAATAGCTACACACAATACATAACATGACATCTACTCAAGAATTCATATACTCCTCTGCATGAGTCAATCTATTAGTAAACCAATGAGGACACAACTTACTCGGATAGGATATCTTGGACGCACAAGGGAGGGGTAAGTTGCTTCCACAGTTTAAGTGATTACCTGAAAAGCTGTCCATGAAAAATAAATCTTCATCAGTCACTCAGACAACTTGGATCAAAAGAAATTTTAGAACGATCTTGACATACTTGTAACGTGCTACTTGAAACAGCGGGTCAGGTATCTGTCCAGATAAATTATTGTACGCCAGCCGACTGTCATCACAAGAAAGTTCTACTAGATGAACTCATTTTAGCAGGGCCAGAAGTTTAAAAGGAAGTCATACTTAGCAAAGGACACTTACATGTCAGTCAAGCTTGAGATTTTTCCTAGGCTCTCAGGTATTGGCCCATTCAAATTATTTTCGCTCAGTATCCTGGTTAAGAGACGGAACGGAATAAAACATAAAATGGATAAATCATTGCAATTCTGTTCATAACCAGACGGGAACAATGATTATAATATACTTACAACAGCTGGAGCTTAGAAAGCTGGCGAAGAGAAGCTGGTATTTCTCCACCCAAAAGATTGCCTTCTAAATCTAAGCTTGTCAAACTAGAAAGATTACCAAACTGCTGTGGTATGCCACCAGTAATCCTGTTACCGGCCAGTGACCTACAAGATCACACACTAAGGGTTTCATAATAATTGTAATGAATTGCCAGGAGAACTAAAATTTACTTGGCATCAGTTCATGCAGGACATAGCACACCAACACTTGAATTCAACACATGTCCAATGCAGTAGTTGTAAAATTGCTACAATGTGTAATGTGTTCGTTAAGGCTTACTCGAGTAGCTGATTAAACCGATCATCATCTTGTTTACGCTACAAATTAGTTGTACTACAGGTATGCAGAAAAACTCCTACAAATCCATCTACATGGAAACATAGGAGCAACTCGAAGCAACAAGTCTCCATAGACGAATTGATTTTTAATTAGCCAAGGTTTCTTGAATGCATGAATATTAGGTTATTAATTGATAGACTAAGATAATGAACTTACAGGACAGTCAAATGCTCGAGTTCTCCAATTCTTGGTGATAAAACTCCAG
Source organism: Poa pratensis (assembly GCA_947311845.1). Classification (NCBI taxonomy): domain Eukaryota; kingdom Viridiplantae; phylum Streptophyta; class Magnoliopsida; order Poales; family Poaceae; genus Poa; species Poa pratensis. The sequence continues at coordinate 3,709,121 of CAMZMU010000015.1, forward strand.
TGAATCCTCGTGCAGCTAATGTTCTGTGGGAAATTATCAGCACAGAACAAAGACAATCAGGGCAAGCAAGAAGAGGAAAACATCAGCTCTTAAACAACAACTTGAAAAACAAAACAAACACGACAAGGTGCGGAGGCTCCAACTTACACTGTGACAACATTATTGTTAATGTCACAAATCACAGAATTCCATGTGCAAGGGTTAACTTGATTTTGGTTCCAGTCTGAAAGTTGAGTGCCAGTAACATTCAGTTTTAGCTTCATATCATACAAGGCATCTCCTGGCAAAACAAAGTCAGTTTTAGTTACACACTTTTGACTATAGTGGAAATAAGTTTGAACGATAAAAAAAAATTGGTAACATGTCTCGATTTCTTTACGATGATATTGAAAGTGAATTCGCTTAGCTCAAAACTCCCTCAAATTAGATGGTGGACCTTTTATTTCGATTAAGCAGGTTTTACTCTAGGACTGAAAGTTCCTTTACCATACCAAACCATTCCTTTGAAAAAACACTCTAGGGATAAGTAGTGCCGAACATGACGGAAATGGGTCAGAGACCGTGCCCTAACCACTGAACATAACGCGTGTGTGCGTGCCCGAAACAGAAGTCCCCATCAAGTAAGATTAAAGCTAAAGTAAACTAAACTACATTCAGCACAACAGAGGGACAGATAATCGATTTACCATCACGACAAACGCATAAAACAAAGAGAATTGGTTAGCCCTGACATGTATTTATAGTGCATTCACAGAAGCTTGGAGGTCTAAGTGACAGTGAAGAACGAAGGGAGGGGCGAGCTGTACCTTGGCGATCAGAGGCGGAGAACGAAGGCAGAGATATCAGTAGAATCAGCAGAACGACGCGGAGCTCCCTCATGTCGCCCCCGGTGAAGGTGAAGGCGGAGGCGGGTCCGGCGGCGACGAGGGTGCCCGGTAGCACGGCGAGGGGCCCGGCCGCCGGCGACGCCGGAATCGCGCAGGGCGGGTGCGGATTCGGGCACGAGGAGGCAGGCAGGGAAAAGAGGGCGGCGCGGATTGAAAGCTAGGAGAAAGAAGAAAGAAAGTGTCTTGCCTCGCCTTGGTCGACGGCGACGGGGGTTATAGCCGGGATCCCGTGCGGCTGGCTCTCCGGTGGCCAGAGGGGCTGCTCTCTGGTACTGGTAGGAGTAGAGTAGGAGCTACCGGAGGCAGGGCCGTGGCTTTGGCACCGAATGGATTCTTGCTGCCTCCATCCACTCGGTCAAATGTCGCATCTTCTCAGGTTTCTAGTTCCAACTCCCGAGTGAGTCGCGTGCGTGGTGCCGCTGCTACGACTTGAGCGATGAACTTGGACCGGCGTGACCCATCGCCGATCAGATCACGTGTAGGTGACTGACACACCGACGGACATGCTTGCTGCGTGATCCATCGCACTGGACCACACTTTCGGTGTTGGCTCCTCGCTAAACCACGTTTCTGGAGAAATGAATCTAGCACTAAAATACGTCGCCTGTTTCGGCGATACCTATTTTCGAACAAAAAGAATACTAGCCCTGCCCCATGGCCCCTGTCACCTACAGTATTCGGTTTGGTTTCAGGATGAGCATAGAGGTGGTAGGGGCGAAGCTAGAGCAGAGGCGACCATGGAGCCATGTTGGAGAAATTGTGCCACAATAGAAATGGCACCGTGGAGATCTGCCCTGACGTGGGGAGGGCCTACGGAGCAGCTCCATACAATCGGTAGATCGGCTGTTTTTTTAATAAAGGGAATATATTAATATCACGAAGGTACCAATTACACCCCACTCTGCACCAACAAGATGTCGAAGACGTCTCAGACGCACACAACAAAGAAAAAAAGAAAAAAGAGAGAAAAGAAAACAAAGACCCCGTCGCGGTAATGAAGCACTCGCAACAACAGCACTCTAACCACCACCGAAGGCAACACCGGATCTACATATTGGATTCTCCAAAAGCAACGCCTCCATGAAGGAAGCAATGCACACGCGTTGTCGTCGCCCGATCGTAGATCTTTGGGTTTTCACCCAGGAGAAAGTCCAAATTTCCAAAACAATGCCTTCGGCAAGGCCATTGCGAGGTACAACCAATGAAGCCCAGACCTTGGGTTTTCACCCTGCAAATCGAGACTCGGTACTCGAGGAGCACCACCCAGAAAGCAGTCCGCCTGTGTTGCTACCCCCGCTTGCCAAGGCTGTTGCTGCAAAACGCCAAACACCGGACACACAGGGGGCACCTGTGCCGCATTGTCCTCATCGCAACCAGTACCCTTTCCGCCATTACCAACCTCCGATCGCATCTGCCATGACTTTCTTCACCTCTATCAGTTTCATGGAAATCTATATTAAGACATGTCCCATGGCACCGACAAAAGGCGAAACTTCGTGCCTCGCCCAAATGAAACCACTCTGGGAAGACAAGGGCGTGCCCGACTGCATCGATTCCACTCTAGATATCCAGTAGCGCTCTGCGCCAAACTGCGGAAATCCCTAAGGAGAAGACCAGAACTCGTCGGCGGCCAGATCGAGGAAGCCTTCATGGACTAGATAGGTTGCGTGGCACTCAAAGAACCGTGATGACGTGGAAACACACGTTCGTTGGGAGACCTCAAGAGAAAGGTATGAAGTAGTACTGCAGCAATTTTCCCTTGAAATCTACCAAATTTATCGAACCAGTAGGAATTGGAAGAACTTCAACACGGTGTCAGCGGCGCCGTTACGATCACTGACGTGGACCTGCACACAACACAATCAAACTACTTTGCCCCCAACGAAACAGGAAGGTTGTCAATCTCCCGGCTTGCTGAATACAAAGGATTAAATGTATGGTGTGAAAAGTAATGATGAGTGCAAAAAGGAACAACGAGGAAATTAATGCAGAGCGTGGTGGAAACGGTGTTTTTATCAGTGTGGAATAAAGGACCGGGGTCCACAGTTCACTAATGGTGTCTCTCCATAAAACAGATAAATATGTTGGGTAACAAATTACAGCTGGCAATTGACAAAGTGCAAATGTATGACGATGCAAGATATGATAAGAACATGTTCATTGTTAGATCTATTGGGCATTACATCAATATACATAGACCGCTTACTAGCTGCGACTAATAATCCACCCGGGATAGCTTCTGTGTCTCCCGCGAGTATTAAGCAAAGTGTGTATGTAAACAATGCATATGACATATAGACACAGCAAAGTTGTTTTCTCCCTAGTGGCAACAGCACATCTACGGACTTAGTCGTATCTGTCATCTCGAGCCCAGGCTTCTAGAGGCATGAACCCACTATCTAGCATAAATACCCCTCTTGCAGTCATTAGCATCTACTTGGCCAAAGCATCTACTAACAATGAAGAGCATGCAGGAACATAGATAAAACATGGATCTAAATAGATGAACAAACTTGATCATAACTTCACAATTCATTGGATCACAGCAAACATAACATATAGCATTACATAAAGATGATCTTGATCATGTTAGGCAGCTCACAAGATCTAAACATGATAGCACAAGGTGGAGAGACTACCAACTAGCTACTGCTATGGACCCGTAGTCCCGTGAAGAACGACTCACGCATCACTCCGGAGGCAGGCATGGTGATGAAGAGCCCTCCGGTGATGATTTCTCCTCCGGCGGGGTGCTGAGAAGAACTCCAGAACCCTCCCGATCTAGGGTTGACGACGACGGCGGCGACGGAACTTTTCGTGGATTTCTGATCGGGTATTTAGGGTTTCCTGAATAGATGTAATTTATAGGCGAAAGAGGGGCGCCAGGGGGGCACCAGGTGGGCCAGGCGGGGTGGCGGTGCGGGGCCACCCCTGGCCGCACCGTGGGCCCGCCTCCTCTCCTGGGCTTCTCCTTCGGACTGGTGCTTTGTTCCCGTGCAGAAATAAATCAGGTAAATTGGCGTGCCTTTCGGAGAATATTTCCAGAAGAGAATTTCTGAAACAAAAAGACAGCAGAAAACCTGAACTGGCACTGTGGCATCTTGTTAATAGGTTAGTCCCAGAAAATGCATAAAAATGATATAAAGTGTAAATAAAACATGTGGTATTTAATATATAACAGGCATGGAACATCAAAAATTATAGATACGTTTTGAACGTTGATGGGGATGTACCCTTCGGGTGTTCTGCTATGAGGATACCTGGTGCACGTACGAACTAAGGCCCATGGACAGGCCCCGACCAAAGCCCATGAAGGTGGCCCAAGAAGAGGACGTATGTTCCAAGCTTAGTAAACCCTAAGTCGGTAGAAACCTACCTTACCTGTAAACCTAGTCGGATGCGAATCCCCGAGACCCAGCCTCCTATATAAAGGCTGGGAGGGCCGCCGATCTGGTACAAGCCATACTCGAGCCACCATAGCCCTGGACGTCGCTGTAGCTCCATTGTACACTTCATACCTCAATAACCAGACAAGCAGGAAGTAGGGTGTTACCCTCCGGGGGCCTGAACCTGGGTAAATCTTGCTTGTCAGCCGACGATACTACCAACACCACCATGTCTCTCCCCTCTAATCATAACCCTAGGTACCAAACCATGGGGATTGATGAGTTAACCCTCGCCAATTGCCGCCGTCTGTGGGAAAGACCGGTGTTGGATCTGCGGTTTCGGCGGCTCCATCAGCAAACGGCAACTCGCCGACCTCGAAGGCGAAGATCGACTCGCCAACTTCATAAGCAAACGGCAACCCGCCGATTCCTTCGGCGAAGATCGACTCACCTACTCCACCAGCAAATGGCAACTCGCCACCTCCATCGATCATCGCGCCGATGTACTTCGGCCCCTTCGGGTTCGACCCGCACCATCCAATCACGCGCCGGTGTTTGCAGATCTCCACTCAGGTGCGGATTTGACTTTTGGTAACTTCAATTTCCATGTTAGTCGTTGGGGAACGCAAAACTTGACAGATCCACGTCAACTCGCGGCAATCGCGCCCGCATCTCCATCGATCGCATCTGCCCCAACTGTGGCCGCACTGGCGATGTCTCCATCGGCCACGCCTGCGTCACCCGAATCTTCGTCGACTGCACAATTCACGATTCTTCCGTTGGCAAAAAACGCTTCTTCATCGACCATTTCGCCAAGCTCTGCATCAGCATCTTTCGACCTGTAGCGCCCCGACCGCAGAACTATATAAAGATGTTGTGTGTCACCGGTCATGCGATACAACCGGAGGTTACTGGGTTACCACTCCCAGGCCAAAACCTTTGGCAGGCGTTCTCGGCATGGATCATCGGCAATGCAACACCCCGATTGATGCCATAACGCAGGCACAACTATCAATGCATAGTAGAGAGATCAAGACTTGTGGACCAACTGGCACATTATGGACTCTACGACTCAAAGCATTATAGTTCAACTCTTATAATAGAGAAAGATAGCAAATATTACAACCAGAGGTCACAGACCCAACAGTACATCATGCGGAAGCGAATTAAGTTGTTCTAAACAACAAGATCCAGATTATGGCCTAAGAGGCCTACAGATAAACATTCCCAGCGCCAGCTGTTCCGAGATGTCCCAAGCTGCCACCTGGGAACCCCAGACTACTCATCGACGTCCACATAGAACCCACCTTCAAGGTCGGTGAAGTCCTCCTCTGAAAGAATCAACAAAGCAACGTTGAGTTCAACGAACTCTGCAAGATTACTAGAGCTACTAGCTCGATGATTGGCTTACAAAGGTTTTATGGCTGTTTTGCATAAAGCTGGTTTTTCTTAAGAAAAGACATAACTCCATGGCATCGACTAATCAGAATATTTTCAAAGGGGTAAGAAGTAAACTCTTTTCTTCTGATCATCTTCATCAACAACCAGCATCAACCACTGCATCTGTCTACAAAGGCACCTCCCCGAATCACCCTCGAGGAAGCTAACCTTGCATTCTTGGAGTCAAGTTTTAATCATTCGGTTCATGTTCTCTATGGTCTTATCGTCCGTTCCCAAGTCGTCCATAACCGCGGACACGGCTTTTCGAAAAGATTTAACCCTGCAGGGGTGTACCATTTTTAACCATCAATACCGTCCGGCTCATTGCCTATGCAATTAGCTCTCTTCCGGGGAAAGCCGGCTGAGTGGGAGCGGTTACAACCTTTACCTCGCATGAGACTAACCAGGATCATCAGTGGCGGTAGGACATGTTCAGTGCCTCCAACACCCTGCCCCGCGGTCACACATTTTCCTAGACACCACCATCCTCATCCCAGTCTGGCCACCATCTTCACGCACGCGCAAATGGAAGCTCAAACTAGAGGACCCTCGGCTAGCCCTCACAAGTTAGTCGGTCGATAGGGATCCCATAGGCCCACCGACGGAAGCACGCTCGGTCTTGGTTCAAGATGTAAAGAACTCGCACCTAGGCGGCGAGAATGAGACAACACACCACAACCCCCGTGGCCTCTCATCCCCGCCTTTAAGCAGTCACCACAATTTTCCACCACATCCAAACATTTCATCAACTGTTTCAACCATGAAATATCCACCGAACGACTAAACATTTAACTAAGCATGGCTAAGCATCATCATAACATAGTTAAGTAACTCAGGCCAACAATACAATCCTATGGATATTAGGAGGGAAACAGGTAATGGCATCGGAAACGTAATGCAACTAATAGGATACTCTAATCCAACCAAATTGACATTTGGAACCGCATGCAATATTATAGTGGAGAAAATATTTGCGGAAAACATAGGAGGAGACATGCTCAGAGGGGGGATTACGCTTGCCTTGCTCAGCAGGCTGGTAATACGGGTCGTCAGGGTATTGCGGTGGAACCCCGACTGCTTGATCTATCGATGCATAAAACACCGGAAAGTAACAATCAATAACCACACATGCATAACAAGTGCAATGCACAAACACATGATGGCAATGACATTTTAATGCACTGACTTACTATAAAACTATCTAGCAATTTAAATGGGGTACAAAAATAATGTATTTCAACTAGAGAAGAATATAACCCCACATTTAACTTAATGATTTTCCTAGCTTCTAAAAAGTACAGTACTGCAATCTTGTTCAAATATGCATGCAAATGATGCTACTTTATAGTTCATATTTTTCTGAGCATTTTGGTATATTAAACACCTTTTTCTGGTACACCAATAAAAAGTTATTGAATTTTTAAAATCCTCTTTTAAATCTGCCATTTTAGCAAATTCCATTAAACAACATTAGAACTAAATATCCATGCTTGGCAAAATGGTGAAACATGAAGTATATTAATTGCTGAACATTTTGATAGGTCAAACTTAATTTTTGGATCATTATTTTTAAAGTTATGAATTTTCCAAAAGCATTTCTTTTCTGCCATTTTCATTATTTTAATAAAACAGAAAATAAACTAATTTAGCTGGATAGGTGAGTTATACCAACAGACAGACTTTATTTTTCTGAATATTTTGGTATCTTATTTGTAATTTTTGGAGCAATATTTTAGGAGATATGGATTTTTCAAGTTTAAACATTTTTCTGCCTTTTCTTTTATTTTCCAAAAATCTCACCGAAACGTTTTGCACACATGCTGGGCTAGTCATACCCACTGATCAGTGGGGCCCGAGGCCACTCTGGCATCCACGTCAACGGGCGAGGCCTACCGCTCGGTTTGACCGGAGCATGGCTGCGCAGACGCGCGCGCGGCGGTGGTCGCCGGCGGCGAGTTCACGGACCCGTCGATCTATCGCACTAGGGAACGCGTTACGGACGGCGTTTGACTCGCATGGACGCAGCGAACAAGAATACGGCGACGCCGCTACCTATTGGTCACCGGAGACGCCGGAATCGACAACGGCTAGCGGCGGCCGGCGGCGAGCTACGACGAAGCTACTTCTACGCGACGAACTAGAGCGATAGGAAGGAAACGGAGATGTCCCGGAGGACGGCGTGCTCACCCTCGTCGCGTGGGTGTGCTCGGCTGGGACTGAGAAGGTCGAGGACGGCGGAGAACGAGCTCGACGAGGGGCGGCCGAAGAGGAAGAAGACGAGCAAGGCAGCGACGATTCGCGGTTCCCTTCTTCGATTCCTCGGGTGGAGAAGGAGAAGAGGACACGGCGGAGAGAATGGTGGTCTTCGATCTGCTCTGGGCGGCCTCAATCGACGGCGGCAAGCTCGGCGGCCATGGCGGCAAGGGTTCGACCGAGATGAAACAGAGAGAGAGAGGAAGCGAGAAAATATCTGGGGGAGAGAGAGAGCAGCCTCGGTGGTGGTCTTATCCACCTCTGGCGGTACGGCGGCGGTCGGAGGCAGCATGGCGGCGAGTGAGCGAGTGCAGTCGAGCAGGTCGTCGCTCGGTCGCTACAGGTGAAGACGATGACAGTTTTGCAAAAAGCCCCTGCACTTCTCTGATTTCCTCTGTTTTTGTTTCTTTTAAAAACCAGTAGCACTTTAGGGATTTAATTGAGGCACTAAAACCATTTCAAAAATTATGAGAAAAATCATGTAGCCTCCCATATCATGTAGAAGCTCCACAAAAATTGGTGTCTCAAAATAAAAAAATTTGAACCACATTTGTTCATAGGGTTTGGTTATGGTAATTTTTGGTTAATTACTATGTGATATTCCAATAGTAATTTTAAAGCAAGTGCAAAAATATTATTTGGGAACTCTTGGAACTTCCTTGACAAATATAGGATGTCAAAGTATTATTGTTTTTGCAAGTTTGAATGCTTTCATTTATTTGAATTTGGAAATGAAACAATTCATAATTGAGGTTTTCCAATGTTATATTTTCTTGAGAAATTTTATTAAGGATGCCATGATGCACAAGAAATGAAAAGTGGAAATTTTATTCACATTTTTCAGTTCACAAATTTGGGGCTGTTACACGACCTACATGGCGAAGCCGAGGAGGATGTCGAGTCGGTCTTCCAATACGACAGCGACGAGCCACGTGTGCAGTATGAGGACTGCAGCGACTTCGACTATTCCACTGATGGCAGCGGTGGTGAAAAAGGCATAATCGCAAACGCCATCCCTTTTCAAGTCTATATGGCTCTGGAAAACAATGGCACAAGAGGCGAGACATCTGAAGCCGCAGCTCGTCGCGCACCACCAGCATATCCCGCCACGGTAACCATGCCGGACGGTCAGACGCAACTCATCATCACGGAAGAGATGGCAGCAAAAGCAAAAAAGGTCATTGAAGAATGCCTCCTAATGCCCGAAGGTTCGACTCGCGAAGAACTCGCGACGTACCAATACTTCATGTGGCAAGAAAATCTTCGACTAAAGAACTACAAAGTAACACTCGATGAGCCGAGGAGGCAAGCCAGCGTGTCGAGTGCGCGGCGAGCACAGTTGTCATCCCTCCACTCGACAGGGCAAACGTCAGCACGACATCGTTCCAGGCTGCCTCGCCTCTCTGAGAGGGACAGAGCAGATCTTGCCCGCAATCTGGATGTGTCATTCATGACAGTCGACGAAGAGGGAATCCCTGTCCCCAAGACAGCCGAGGGAGCCTTGATGTCAGTATCCGCATATCTCAGAACAATGCAGCTAGCTGCAAACGATCCAAACAGGGCAATGCACCGACAGCAAATCAGATCCCTCAATTTAGCTGCTGCGGCATTGGCTCCGGTAGTCGACGGGGTCGAAGGAAGCATGCCACATGGGGGAAACAGAGCCCGCCGCGCGGAAAGCCGCAAAGAGAACTGGAAACTCGCAGCAATCGCGACCATACCGTTACCATACGCGAGGACCGGGATCGTGGACGTCGCGATAGCGATAGAAGGAGCACTCGGCATCGCGCGGAGGATAGCGGTGTACACAGAGTCGTAACTCAGCATCGAGTAAGCAAAAGTCGCTCTGGGAGGCTCGCTCCTCCGACAGCGAGTCACGCTCGGATGATGAGTTCGAGCCATGTGGATCCTTGTGTTTCAGTCGACGCATTCGCGAGACCAAGATGCCCAAAGGGTTCAAGCTCACATCTGAAACACCCAAATTCAACGGCCGCCAGGAGCCAGCATCTTGGCTAGAAGACTACAAGATAGCAGTCACATGCCAACGCGGCACTCTCACAACTGCCATGCAGTACATACATCTGATGCTCGAGGGCGCGGCCCGCGCTTGGCTCAGAAACTTACCCTGTCATGCATACGATTCATGGGACGACTTCGAGGAAGACTTCGTCAAGAACTTCAACGTGACATGCGACCGACCTGCCACGTTCGAAGAACTGCGAGCCTGTAGGCAGCGTTCGGACGAGACGCTGAGATCATACATCCGACGTTGGACCACCATACACAACCCCATAGGCACTGTATCGGAGGACAGAGCTATCGATGCTTTCACGGCAGGCCTCACCAGGCTCGACTTCCAGGAAGCACTCGGGCGCGAGAAGCCGAAGTCCGTTGCCGCCCTCTTGAAGGTTGCCAATGAGTGGGCGGACGGCGAAGACTCGATACGAGATAAGCAAGGCGGATCACCACGCCGCGACAGCAAAGACTGGAATCGCAAAGACGGCCGCAACAACGACCGTAGAAAGAGGCGCAAGTCCCATAACTACGATGATGATGAAGGTGCTGGCCATGTCGCAGCAGTCGACAGGCGCGACGAGAGCGACCGAGGCAGAAACCGTCAGGACGACCGCAGCGGAGGCCGGTATGACGATCGCAGTCGCGATTACGCCCCACGCAATGATGGATACCGCAAACGGGAGTGGAGAAAACCCAGAGAAGACCAGCAAAATGAACGGGAACTCGAGGAGGAAATCGAGGAAGAATGCCGATTCCACATGTTCAAAGGTGAAGATGGCAAGCTTCACTCGAAACATCTGCTGAAGGATTGCAGAAAATTCACAAGGCTAGCGGTAGGCTACGTCAATCGCTATCACCCGAGACCGGCTTACGGCGGCTGTCGAGGTGTGCCCTCGGCAAGTCCCATGGTGCTATACCTAGGGTTGATTGTGTGGTAGAGAACGCGTAGTATCGGTGGAATCGACGGCTGACAAGCTGGATTACCCAGGTTCAGGGCCCTCGAGTGAGGTAAAACCCCTACTTCCTGCTTGTCTGTGTTTATGGTATGAATATGAGGGATACAAGGGTTCGACGAGCTGCTGATCTCGTCGAGATTCTGGTGGCTATGGATTGCTTGTCCTTGATCGATCACCCTCCCAGCCTTTATATGGAGGCTGGGTCTCGGGAAACACAACCGACCAAGGTTACATGTATGGAAAGTCTTAACCGACTATTATTTGATCTAACTTGGAAAACACTCTTCGTCTTAGGCCTTCCTTCGTGGGCTTCGATTAATCCTTGGGCTTCTTGATCATCACGTGCACCAGGTACCCTTATGCTGGGGTACCCGCAGAGTATAACCTCGTCAGCGGTGCTGCCGGTTCTGCCGCCCCTTCCAGCGCCAGCAGCCGCGAACATAGCGGGCGCTATCCATCACCAGCAGCTCATAGAAGCTCCAGTAGCAACCGCAGAACCATACCCCGAAGCACGCGGGCAAATGAACATGATACAAAAAGGACGTCCCTCTAACATGGAGCAAAAGCTGATAACCCGACAAGTCAATCTAGCTGTCATGGCGCCATCTGTCGTTCCTGAGTACTTGAAAGGGTCGGAAACCAGCATCACCTTCTCCCGCGAGGATCATCCACCTGCCATAGCTCGCCCAGGGCACGCTGCTTTGGTACTCGACGCTCAAATCGGCGGCTACGCTATGTCCAAGGTCTTTATGGATGGTGGAAGTGGAATCAACATTCTATTTGTAGATACGCTCCACAAAATGAACCAGTCGACGGAAACTTGCCCAAGTCAAGCAACACCTTCCACGGTATCGTCCCAGGCAAAGCGGTCTACTCGCTCGGCACAGTACAGTTCCCGGTCATCTTCGGCGGGCCAGGAAACTTCAGGACAGAGAAGATCGACTTCGAGGTCGTCGACTGGAAATCACAATACCATGGTATATTGGGGCGCCCGACATTCGCTCGGTTTATGGCGGTCCCGCATTATGCATATCTCAAGTTAAAGATGTCAGGACCAAACGGTGTTATCACGGTGAACGGGAACTTCCAACGCTCGGACAGTTGCGACAGAGAGTCCAGCGCAACATCGAGTTCTTCGGCACGCAAGAGCAGCTCGCCGAGCTCGCTATATCCAACGACCGCACACTCTTCCCTGAGGCCAAAAAACCGGCACCCGATGCTGCCTTCAACGCAACAAACGACACACGGTCGCATCAGGTGCACCCGACGGATCCGTCCAAGACGGTCAACGTGTCATCAAGCTTAACTCCCGCATAGGAAGGCGCGCTCATCAAATTCCTCCGTGAGAACTGGGAAATTTTTGCCTGGTGTCCAGACGACATGCCAGGTATTCCCAGGGAATTTGCCGAGCACTCTCTTCAATTGTTTCCAGATACGAGACCCGTGAAGCAAACGATGCGCCGCTTCTCTGACCCGAAGCGGAAGGCCATAGGTGAAGAAGTTGACAGGTTACTCGCCGCCAAGTTCATCCGCGAGATCAAGAAATCTGGCTGGGTCACCAACCCAGTCCTCGTGCCAAAGAAGCACACGGAGATCCTCCTCATGTGTGTCGACTTCACCGCCCTTAACAAGTGCTGCCCCAAGGACCACTTCCCGCTGCCTCGCATCGACCAGATAGTTGATTCGACTGCGGGCTGCGCACGCCTATCTTTCCTGGATGCCTACTCAGGCTATAACCAGATAAGGATGAAGGCCGAAGACGAGGACAAAACAGCCTTCGTAACGCCACATGGCGTCTACTGCTACACCACAATGCCCTTCGGGCTCAAGAACGCGGGTGCTACGTAGCAGCGCATGATGCAAAATTGCCTCAGCAAACAGATTGGGCGCAACGTCCAAGTCTATGTCGACGACATCGTTATCAAAACCAAACAGGAGGACACCCTCCTCGACGACCTGCGCGAGACATTCGCCAATCTCAACCGATACAATATCAAACTCAACCCCAAGAAGTGCGTGTTCGGCGTACCAGCCGGACAACTCTTGGGATACCTTGTCTCAGCGCGAGGCATTGAGGCGGACCTGGACAAGATACAGGCCATACTGACTATGGAACAGCCGACCAAACTTCGAGAGGTGCAAAGACTAGCGGGTCGAGTGGCTGCTCTCAGTCGATTCATCAGCAAGCTCGGCGAAAAAGCGCTCCCTTTCTATCAGCTGATGAAGAAGTCAGACAACTTCGAGTGGACGCCAGAGGCTCAAGCAGCCTTCGTCGACCTGAAGCGCACACTCACAACTCCTCCAATCTTGGTCGCGTATCGGGAGCGTGAGCCGCTGTTCTTGTACGTCTCCGCCACCAATCGGGTGGTCAGTACTGTCCTCGTTGTTGAGCGTACGGAAGAAGGGCACAATCATAGCATACAGAGACCCGTGTACTACCTTAGCGAGGTTGATGTAGCCCAACCTAGGACCATCACCATGTCAAGCACTCCAACACTCCACAAGTCACCATGGACATCAAAGGTGAACTCCTTCCTTTATGTGAACCTCGATATGGCACTTTGGAATGGTATACTACTTGACCATCTGATGCATGTAAAATGCATACATGAACTTTGCACTTTAATTGCTTATATTCCAATCATATTTGCATCATATATGGGTTATATTCATGTTTTATAATGATTTTGGGGATAATTCACAGTTTCCCCATTTATTTGGAATTAACTCTGTTTTCCAGAAAACGTCATTTTTTAGTGTTTCAGACTTTCCGGGAGCTTCGGGACTCCAAAAAGGGTAAGATCAGAGAGCACGGTTCAGAATTTTTGAGACGAACGCGATGGGCTTAAACTAAAGACCAGAAGCCCAACAGGCTGGGAATTAGAGGGTCCCACACGACCTCTGTACCTGGCCGCGTGGGCCTATCTCATTTCCCCCTCGTGGCTCCGATGCCGTCCGTTTTCGTCTCCGTGGCTTCGTCTTGACCTAAAACCGACTATAAAAATAGCCCCCGAGGAGTTTCGCGAGGAGGCGGCGGAGAAACAGAAAACCACAAAACAGAGAGTCAAAAGGCTGCCGCCGGAGAAGATCGGAGGGGGGAAACGCCGCCGGAATCACCTCCGGAGGGCTCCACCCCCCTCCGACGTGTTCATCATCAACATCTACAGCAAGATCATCTCCATCTCCCCACTGTAAACTCTTGGCAAACATGATGTATGATGCAATATACTATTCCCTTGATCTATTGTGTCTCCCATCTGTGTTTGAGAAGTGATTTGTTCATGGCACTTGTGAAATAGTTCGTTGATTGGTTGCATACAAGTGTTGTTATCTTTTATGATTGCCTTTATGTACAATATATGAGTGCACACATATGTTGGGGAATGCATGTAAGGTGATCACCGTAGCGTAATGGATTGAGTAGGACATGTCGGAGTAGAGAGAAACCGGTGTCTGAGACTTGAAGTTACTTTATGGGGGATATTTATGGGGGACCCTAGAACTTAAGGCTATGGTGGGACAATTATGTCTTAATAATTCTTGTGCTGCACATTTATTTGGCCATGAGATCCATCATAAGAGTTGTGTTATTGCTCATTTACTTGGCTACACCTATTTATGGCTCCCACCTAAAAGAAACAACTAAAACTGAAACATGTGCTTCACTAATTGTGACAACCACGCGAATGAAATAACAATTGCTAGAACATCTGCTCCCTTGAGATATTTGCTACTTGAGATATTTGATACTTGCTACTTTGAGAAACTTGCTTGAGAAAACTACTGAGAGAAACTTGCTCTAAGAAACTTGTGTCTGAAACTTGATTGAGAAACTTGTTACTAGAAAAACCCATTCCACATCACTTGCTTTCATTAGTTAGTTCTTTTCATATTTATTGCTTTGCATAAACGGTCATATAAGAGGGTTATAGGGCTTTAGAGAATAGATAGTTTACCTTCAGCTCCTCGTGGGTTCGGCACTCAATACTTATCGAATTGTGCTACAGTGATTCCTTGCTCTTGGGGATTATCAAGTACTTTTCTGGCGCCGTTGCCGGGGAGCGTAGTGTCGTGGGTTTGTCACGTCAGGTGTCATAGATGACTTCGTAGGTGTGGGATTATGCGAGTCAAGCATCTCCGAGCTTGGGATCGCAGGAACAAAGATCAACACAGATTTACCCAGGTTCGGCCCCCTCAATGTGAGGTAAAAGACCTACTTCCTGCCTACCCTAGATTGGTATTGATATGATAATCGAGGTGTTACAATGGAGGCGATCCGATCTGGTACTCGCCGTATGAGCTAGGGTTTGGGGCTTGATAGCTTGACCCGCTCTAAGTCCTGCGAGTCCTCTTTATATACACAGAGGCTCGCTAGGTTACAAAAGGAAACTTCCCCATAAGGAATACATCCACAGAGGCCTACTCGGAGACTACTTGGTCTTCACGTCCTCCGGGATATGTCTTCTAGATCTTTCCCTTATGGCGGTTCAATATTGGGCTTGCTCCCAAGTGGGCCTTCGTCCGTGCGAGTAAGTTAAGTCGCACTGGGCCGCGGGTTAATCCAGAAAGTATTCCCCCGACATTAGCCCCCAAGCGTGGCCTGAACTTCATAGTATTTCTTGATCTTGAATGCTTAGGCCGTGCTTTTCCTTGTTTCGCGGCTTATAATTGTGCAAGTTTGGCCTTGACTCGCACCTGGAAGATCATCTGACTTCGTGAGCTTTAGAGTATCCTGATAGCTTCAGAACTTGATGACGATCTATCTTCAAATTTTTGATGATAATATGATATAGCCCCCAAGGATTGAGAGGATGTTATGTGGTAATCATCTCAATTCTTCTCAGAGAACTCTGAAGGTCATCACCTGTAACTTGATATCATGAATAAAACAATTGTTAAGTTACAAGTAATTGTAATTGGTGTTGCCGTACTATAAGCAGTACATCGACCTCTAGTTAGGCCATCTGAATCCTTAAGTGGGCACTCGCGCGACTCAGTATTTCCTAGGAATATGTGTGTTCAGGGTCGAGAGCGGCCATGATAGGCAATCAAGCTCGATTGACGCCACACCCCAGTACTTTGGCCACATAATGCGAGTAGCAATCCAACTTAAGGTAAATTTGATAATTGCCAATAAATCGGCTGTTTCAGGGTAACAAAGACCCCAAGAAACATAATGATATTGCCATGATAGGCTAAGCTATGATAAGCTTTGATTATGATGACACATAAGGTCGCGCCTAGGTGGCAACCGAGTGTTATACATAGGGTTGGATCGCGCGTAGGTGGCGATCCATGGTGATACATGGGGTCGGTCGCGCCTAGGTGGCGACCAGAGATGATACAAAGTTTACGGCCGCGCCTAGGTGGCAGCCGGTTTCTGATACAAGGGTCGATCGCGCCTGGGTGGCGATCAGATGTTGCATAGGTCGCGCCTAGGTGGCGACCAAAGTTGAAGTTCTAGCCCTGAGTGGCTGTGATGATACTCAGCTATAAAGCTGGAAAGGATGATGCTTGGCTCTGATTAGCCTTTTCTTATGTATAGTACGGTCGCAGGTGTGCGACGTTCCAAGGGCGAGGTGCCTCGAGACGATCCTCGAAATCATGGCGTTCGCTGCTTTCTTCCCTTACATCCAGCAGGTAGTACGACCCATTGTTTAGCTTCTTGCTGATGATGTAGGGTCCTTCCCATGGAGAGGACAGCTTATGCATTCCCTTGTGATCTTGTTTAAGTCGCAGTACTAGGTCGCCTTCTTGAAAGGTGCGGGTTTTGATGCGTCTGGCATGATAGCGTCGCAAGTCTTGTTGATATACTGCTGACCTTGATGCTGCCAAGTCTCTAACCTCTTCTAATGTGTCCACCGAGTCTTGCCGAGCTATCTCATTATCTGTCTCGATGTAAGCCGCAACTCTTGGTGAATCATGTATGATATCGCTGGGCATGACTGCTTCTGCTCCATAGACCATGAAATATGGTGTAAATCCTGTGGATCTGTTAGGGGTTGTTCTCAAGCTCCACAGTACTGCTGGCAGTTCTTCCACCCAACATCCTGGAGATGCTTCGACCTTTTCAATAAGGCGCGGCTTAATTCCATGGAGAATTTCCTGGTTAGCTCGCTCAGCTTGTCCATTGCTCTGCGGGTGTGCTACTGACGTGAGGTCCAATCTTATCCCATTGTCTGCGCAAAATATCTGTGTAGCCCCTTCAGAGGTGTTGCTCCCATTGTCTGTAATGATACTATGGGGGTAACCGAAGCGGAATATGACCTTCTTCAAGAACTTGACTGCTGTTTCAGCCTCGCAATCTCCCACAGGTTCTGCTTCTATCCACTTTGTGAATTTGTCCACCATGACTAAGAGGTGAGTTTTTCCGTTTGAAGACCGTCTGAAAGGCCCTACCATGTCAAAACCCCATACGGCAAAAGGCCATGTGATGGGTATTGTGCGAAGTGCTTGGGCTGGCATATGATCTTGCCTAGCGTATCTTTGACATCCATCGCACACTCTGACAATTTGCTCTGCGTCTGCTAATGCTGTTAACCAGAAGAATCCATGTCGGAACGCCTTTGCCACCAAAGATCTTGACGAAGCATGATGGCCACAATCGCCTGAATGAATTTCGTGCAAGATTTTTCGTCCCTCTTCTGGTGAGACACATCTTTGGAATGCTCCTGATACGCTGCGCTTGTATAATTCGTTGTTGATGATTGTATAGGCCTTTGATCGTCGTATGATTTTGCGCGCCTCAATTTCATCGTCCGGCAGCACTCCGCGACTTAAATATGCCATGTATGGCTCTGTCCATCCTGGCTGTTCATGCAGGGCTGCGACTAAAGTTGAATCATCCTCTGGCTCTGCAATGTCAATTCTGCTGGAGGTTTGACTGATGGATTGTGCAGTTCATCCAGGAAAACATTGGGTGGGACTGACTGTCTGTTGGATCCAAGCCGAGACAGGGCATCCGCAGCTTCATTTTGTCTCCGATCAATATGTTCAACTTGGTATCCAGTGAAATGTCCAGCAATTCTGTCCACCTCTCTCCTATATGCAGCCATGTTCGCATCCTTGCTGTCCCACGTTCCGGAGACCTGCTGTGCCACCAAGTCTGAATCGCCAAAACAGCGTATGCGACTGATGTTCATCTCCTTTGCTATACGTAGACCATGAAGCAGTGCCTCGTACTCCGCCACGTTATTTGTGCAGTTGAAGTGTATCTGTAACACATACCGCAGCTTGTCTCCCTTGGGAGATGTCAGAACAACTCCAGCCCCCGAGCCTTGCAACTGTCTTGACCCATCAAAATGCATGGTCCAGTATTTGGTTTCTGCCATGCTAGGAGCAACTTGGATTTCTGTCCAATCGTTAATAAAATCTGCAAGGGCTTGCGACTTAATTGATGTGCGCGGCTCGTAACTGATGTGATGTGGTCCCAACTCGATCGCCCACTTAGCGACTCTTCCAGTAGCTTCTCGATTACGAATGATATCTGCCAATGGTGCTGAACTCACCACAGTTATTGGATGCTCTTGGAAGTAGTGCTTCAGCTTGCGACTCGCCATGAACACTCCAAACACCAACTTCTGCCACTGTGGGTAACGCTGTTTGGAAGCTGTGAGGACTTCGCTCACGTAGTATACTGGTCTCTGGACAGGGTATTCCTTTCCGTTTCTTGTCTCTCCACAACCATGACAGCACTCACAGCGCGGGAATTTGCCGCTATGTATAGTAGCATTGGCTCTTTATCTTTTGGAGCCGCCAGAACTGGAGCATTGTCAATTGATGTTTCAAGGCTGTCAGAGCTTCGTCGGCCTCTGCGTCCCAAACGAAGGTGTCTGATTTTTTCAACAGTCTGTACAAAGGTAGTGCTTTTCTCCCAATCTTGATATAAAGCGACTCAAAGCTGCTACGCAACCAGTAAGCCGCTGTACATCTTTTATCTTTTCTGGCTTTTGGAGATCCATCACGGCCTTTATCTTGTCAGGATTGGCCTCAATGCCTCTTTCTGATACTATGAATCCCAATAGCTTTCCTGCTGGTACTCCGAAAACGCACTTTGTGGGGTTGAGCTTCATGTTGTATTTTCTGAGATTTGTGAATGTCTCTGCCAGATCACCAATAAGATCCTGGCTAACTTGCGATTTAATCACAATATCATCCACGTAGGCATGAACGTTGCGACCTATTTGCTCATGTAGGCAATTCTGAATGCATCTTTGGTAAGTCGCACCTGCGTTCTTCAACCCAAAGGGCATGCTGACGTAACAAAAAGCTCCGAAGGGTGTGATGAAGGACGTCTTTTCTTGGTCTCCCTCTTCATCTTGATTTGATGGTAGCCTGAATAGGCGTCCAAAAAGCATAACAGCTCGCACCCAGCAGTTGAATCAATTACTTGGTCGATTCTTGGCAAAGCAAATGGATCCTTTGGACAAGCTTTGTTAAGACTGGTGTAATCAACGCACATTCGCCACGTACCGTTCTTTTTCATAACCAATACTGGATTTGCCACCCATTCCGGATGGTATACCTCTGTGATGAATCCTGCAGCCAGCAAGCGAGCTATTTCCTCTCCTATTGCCTTTCTCCTGTCATCATGAAAACGCCGTAGTGGCTGCTTCACTGGTTTAGCCGCAGGGTTCACTTTGAGGCTATGTTCTGCTAATTCTCTTGGTACCCCTGGCATATCTGACGGCTTCCATGCGAAGATGTCTTTATTTTCCTGGAGAAAAGCGACGAGGGCCTTCTCCTGCTCTTCTTCCATGTGTGCTCCAATGCTAGTTTGCTTGGATGAGTCGCCAGGAACAAGATTTATCTGCTTAGTGTCCTGGGCCGCTTTGAATTTCATTGGTGGCTCGGCAGATGGCGTGGTAACCACACTCATATCGTTTGGGTCCACCTGCGACTTATAACCTTTTAGTTCTTCCGCGGCACAGGCGGATTCTGCGAAAGCCGCATCTCCTTTCTCACATTCTATTGCTTTTTCTCTATCTCCGTACACTGTGATGACCCCTTTTGGTCCTGGTATCTTCAACTGTAGGTACACGTAGCATGGCCTGGCCATAAACTTAGCAAAGGCCGTTCTTCCAAACAAGGCGTGATATGGGCTTTGGAATTTTACCACTTCGAAGCTTAGGAATTCACTTCTAAAGTTCTCTTCTGTTCCAAAAGTTACCCCTAGGGTTATTTTCCCCACTGGCCGTGCGGACCTTCCTGGGACAATGCCGTGAAATACTGTTGACGTGGGCTGCAGGCTGGAATCCTTGAGTCCTAGACGCTGGAAAGTATCGTAGTACAAGATATTAATGCTGCTTCCTCCATCCATAAGCACTTTGGTCAGCTTGTATCCTGCAACGTATGGTGCCACAACCAGTGCCAACTTGCCAGGTTCCCGTACCTGTGGCGGGTGGTCGTCGCGACTCCAGGTTACCGCGTATTCTGACCACCTTAACCAAGCGGGTGTTGTTGGTATCACGGCGTTCACCTGCTGACTTCTCCGGCTCAATTTCTCTTCTCTTTTGGAGGTATCGATAACTATTGTGTGATACTGCCCCGTCTGCCTGGGGTTACTCGCGCCGTGCTGCCCAATATTTGTGTTATGAGCCGCACTAGGGTTTCCTTCATGGGAATTCCCCCCGTTGTGTTGGCTCTCTTCTTTCCACTTTTTGTAATAATGGCATTGCGCCTTGGTATGGTCCGCTGGCCGTCCATCACCTGTCGCATGAAGGTCGCATGGCCGGTTGAAAACTTCTTGCATATTGATTGGACGGGAGCCGTATCCTCGACCCCTTCCACGCTGGCCTCTGAATCCTCCACGCGCATTGGCGACGAGCCCTGAGTGACCATCTTCGCTTTTGCGTTTGTTTTGACTCGTGTTGTTGTGGCTCGTTTGCTGCTGCTGGGGCTTGTTGGAGTTTTTCTTTCCTTTTGCAGCAACCTCCTCTTCTTCTCCGTCTGACGCGTCTCTGGTTTTGTCTGAGCTGGCATATTTGTTAGCCGCAGCCATCACCTCGCTGAGGCTCTTGACTTTATCCTTCATGCGACCCAGCTTATGAATCAGCGGCTCAAACTTGCAGTTTTTCTCCATCACCAGGACGGCTGAGCTTGGTGGTATATTATCTGAGGAGTGTATTATTTCTGCCACCCTTTTCATCCAATGGCGACTTGACTCGCCTTCCTTCTGGACACAACGCTCTAAATCTTCTATATTGCAGAGTCGCTTGCAAGTTCCTTGGAAGTTCTTAATGAAGGCATCCTTCAGTTCCTCCCAAGTATTTATAGAGTTGGGAGGCAAATTTTGCAGCCATATGTGCGCTGCTCCTTCTAGCATCATGTTTAGGTAGCGTGCGCAGATCTCTTCAGATGCGTTTAGGATGCTCATGCCCATCTCGTAATTGTTGAGCCAAGTGGTTGGATCCATGCTGGCGTTATAGTTTGCCACCTTGCGTGGCCCTTTGAAATCTTCAGGAAAAGGTTCCGATCTGATCCTCTCAGTGAAACACGCGGTCCCTTGAGTCGCGAGGACAGGGCTGTGGGCGCGCCTGCGGGGTTATCTGCGGGCCGCTTTTGCATCAATGGTGCATTCGCCTGCGCTTCTGCGACTTGCTCCTGCTGCCTCTGTGCGACTCCTGACATCCTCTGGTGGCCTGCTCTGGACGCTTCTTTCTGCTGTAATCCTGTGATTGGCTGGTACGAGGGGCAGCTGTGCTTCGGCTTCCGCCCTATTGGCTTGTTGCAGGACTGCCGTACTTACATCTGAATCGCGCGCCGCGCCTCAGCATTGACCGGGTCATCGCCTGTTGGTACCATCTGAGTCAAGATATTAGCCGCAGCATACATATTATCGACAGGGTTCTGGTAATGGCCCTGTGGGGTGTGAAACCTCCTTGGTTGTTGCTGGGTCTCTTGATTTGTTGGTACCCTTCCTTCCGCAGTCGTCTGGATTCCCGTCCCGCGGCTGGAGTGAGCGGGATTTCCACTGTTGGTTGAGTCGCGCGCAGCTGTGTTTGCGGGTCAACCTGTTGTTGAGTCGCAGCCAGCGCGGCTACTCTCTGCCGCTCCTGTTGGATTCCTTGGTTTATCTGATCGAGCCTGCGGCGCTCTTCTTCCATCCTTCGAACCTCATACAGGAGCTCGGCCCTGGCGGCCTCAATTTCTGTTGCACGGAGGGCGGCGTTCGTGGCTGACACAGGGACAAGAAGTGGGTTGCTTGGGGGTGCCGATGCCTCGGTTTCTCCAGCAGTTCCTGATGCACCTGCTCCTCCGGCCATGTAAACCGCGACTTGTGCCATCTCTTGATCTGGTGATGATGTGATTTCTGGTGGGTAACCCCAGCAACTTTCTTCAAAGGCAGGTATGATGGACCCAAACTCTTGCGAGTCCATGCTTTCCACGGATTCTTCCCCGTCATCGGCGACTTCTTCTACTGAATCGCCTTCCTGGACCGATCTAACGGACCTGCCACCGATGAAGCCGACGAAGACGTTGATGGATCCGAACGGGATGACGTGGCCGGTCTCCAAATAATCTGCTTCCGGCCCCCAGCTTGAATCGTCGATGAGGGGTGTGCCATTGACCGTGATGATACGGCCAACAACAAGATCTTCAGCTCCCTTCATGGATCCTGCGCGGAACGTGACGCTCTTGACCGCAGGCCCCACGGTGGGCGCCAACTGTCGTGGGTTTGTCACGTCAGGTGTCATAGATGACTTCGTAGGTGTGGGATTATGCGAGTCAAGCATCTCCGAGCTTGGGATCGCAGGAACAAAGATCAACACAGATTTACCCAGGTTCGGCCCCCTCAATGTGAGGTAAAAGACCTACTTCCTGCCTACCCTAGATTGGTATTGATATGATAATCGAGGTGTTACAATGGAGGCGATCCGATCTGGTACTCGCCGTATGAGCTAGGGTTTGGGGCTTGATAGCTTGACCCGCTCTAAGTCCTGCGAGTCCTCTTTATATACACAGAGGCTCGCTAGGTTACAAAAGGAAACTTCCCCATAAGGAATACATCCACAGAGGCCTACTCGGAGACTACTTGGTCTTCACGTCCTCCGGGATATGTCTTCTAGATCTTTCCCCTTATGGCGGTTCAATATTGGGCTTGCTCCCAAGTGGGCCTTCGTCCGTGCGAGTAAGTTAAGTCGCACTGGGCCGCGGGTTAATCCAGAAAGTATTCCCCCGACACGTAGCGCTTAAGTTTCTATTCTTGTGTGCACTAGACTAAGCTTGGGCAAGTTTCTCTAACTTGTTTTATATCTTGCAATCATCTAAGCTTGGGGAGGTTCCTTTAAACTTGTTTGGTTGTAAGTTCCTCATTACTTTTGCTATGGGTTTTCTGTTTGATTATACACCTGAGGAACTTGCAACATTTACACTTGAGGAACTTGAAATATTACAAGAAGCTGATGATTTGTTTTCTCGAGCAGATGCTATTAAACGTAAAAAGTTAACTCTCGCTGCCATGGAAAGAACTACTCCCTCCGATCCCTTAAAAATTCGTACGAAAACAACCTAGCTAGTATAACTGGTACGTATGGCATGCGACGCTTTTTTCGGATCGGAGGTAGTAATATTTTGCAGGAAGAAGATGACAAAAACCTAAGCTTGGGGATGCCCATGCAATCTCAAGAAGATGCTGAAAAAGAACAACTGGAGAATGAAGAGTTGGATCCCCCAACTTCACCATCAACATATGATAGTAACACTCAAACTCAAAAACCTTTTGTTGGTAAACTTATTGATAATCCTCCATGTTTAGAACTTGTTACTACTTTATGTGAGGATAAAAATGATATACTTGCTGTTTGTGAAAATGCTCTTACTAATGAGAGTCCTACTTGGTTCCTGAATTCTCCTGATTACACTATAGAGGGGGAAAAGTATTTTGATGATACTATGCCTCCAATATATGATGATTATAATCATTGTGATATTTTCAGTCCACCTACTATTGAGGATAAAATTTATGTTGATTATAATATGCCTCCTATATATGATGTTTACAATGATGATTATGATGTTTTCAGTCCATCTACTATTGACGATAAAATTCACTATGATTATTCTATGCCTCCAATTTATGATGATTACAATGATGGATGTGCTAGTTTTACTCCCACTATTACTAATGAAATTGATTATACTTGTGTGGAGAGTAATAGTACTGTTATGCTTATGGATCATGATAATAATGCTTTATGTTATAGCTATATTGTTGATTTTATTCATGATGCCGCTGAGAATTATTTTGAGAGAGGAAAGTATGGTTATAGAAATCTTCACGTTACTAAATTTATCCTCTTTATGATGAAGGTTTTTGCCTTTCTCTTGATTTGCTTTTATTTGTTGGGTACTTTAAAACCTACTGGTCCTTATGAGAGAGGGAGACATGGTTTCATATATCTCAATAATATTAAGTCTCCTCTCTTTGTGTTGAGAATTTGAAGTTGCACTTGCTTTGCCTTCCTATGCTAGTCACTTTGTGCTTTATTGATTTATTTTCTTACAAGATCCCAATGCATAGGAAGTGGGTTAGACTTAAATGTGTTTGATATTTGCTTCTTGATGCTCTTTTATATTCAACTCTTATTCCTATGGGAGCATCATTAAAACTATCAAGCCTAGCTATATGGCTATAAAGAAAGCGCTTTGCGGGAGGCAACCCGGTTATTTTTTTGTGTGATTTTTCTTTGTGTCCTCTTGCTGTACCAAGAGACTTTGTTTATAGTTTAGGTTCTGGAATTTTCAATAAAGTGCCAAGTTTTACCCTTTTTGGTTTGAAAAAGTTGCTTATTGAGTTCGGAGATTTTATTCCTGCACGAGTCAGTGCACGGTATGATTTTTAATTCTTATTATGTACTCCGAATGAGCTCATATTTGAACTATAGTTGCAACTTTTCATCCTCTGTATGCATGAATTTGTTCGGAATTTTTCGAGAAAGTTTGGTAGGGTAGAAAAATACGTTTTGCTACTGCTATTTTTCTGGACAGATTCTGTCCCATTTTGTTTGATGCATGCTTTGAGCTTTTAAGTTGAATCTTTTTTATCCAATTGAGTTTATGAGTAGGCATACAACATTATACACTTTCTGGACATGTCATATGAATTTTTGTTCAAGGATTATATGCAGCAAGGAACCTATTTGTTTATCACTATTAATGCACCCCACAGAAAAGAGATGGGAGAAACGGTGTTTTGAAGTTTTTTCACAGGGATTGGAGGAGATGCACCAAGAGCTATCCAAGGATGGTGAAGACCATAAGCTTGGGGATGTGAAAACAACCCCGCTGGACCTACACACTCTCGGTTTGCACACGTCCAACTTCTGTTTTTCGATCGAAACACTTTATCGCATAAACTTGGAGCGTCGTTTTTGTTTTTGTTTGAGTCTTGAGAGACCACCACACTATCAATTATATATGAGAGAGCTACTGGAAATATGGGTTGAAATATGTTGGATGCTTTTATAAGATTGGGAAAAGGGATGTTTGAGTTGATTTTTAATGATACATATAGTTGCATGATTCATGAGCTTGTTTATGAGTAATAGTTTGCAAATTCTTTTTGAAGACCTATCACTTATTCATGTTTTGGTGTTGATTGTTATTTTACTTGGTTTAACATGGATTAGTTAGTTCTATGGACACTCATGCATGCATCTAGATGGTCAACTTTCTCCCTTTTGCTAGCCAAACATTCCAACAAGTCAAAACTTGTTTCCAACACCTTCAACCAAAGTTATTCCAGTGAGTCCACCATATCTACCTATTAGCTTTATGCTATTCCGAGTATGTTCATCATGATATTTGTGTTATCTATACCTCTGAATGAAAATGATTATGTTATTGATTGCCATGGGAAAAGTTGGTTATATAGCTCTCACGAACTTGATGCACATTTTACTATCATTGCAATAAATAAAACATGACCCATTGTGATTAAGATTATGATGCTAGTGGCATGATAAATGTTCGAGGTTTGGAGTTAGCCCATATGTGCTGTCACATGCAAAGTTTTCAACATGCTCCTTCATCTCATTTAGTTGATATCATGTACTTTTGTTTATGGATGCCTATCATGGTGAAATGAGGTGGAAATGAAGAAGTTTAAATGAGTTGGTATAAATGGTTAGAGAAACGTCTGGGCCGCTAATCTAAGCCATGCATTATTCATGGTGGAAATTTACTTACATGCTATGGTGAATTATCTATGACGCACCTTACAATAAAAAGCTATTCCAATGGTAAATAAAAAGGGTGTTGAGGTTTTTCATCTTGTTTGTTGGTCTTGTCATTTTGATATGGGCTTGTTCCATATCCTGGGACAAGAGGTACCCCAGTTGACGCTCTTGATGATACTATTATTACTTACAATGATATATAACTTGAACTTGCTTTGTTTCCTAAGTTGAGTAATCATGGTGTAGGTACTTGTATTCAAGGGCATGAGACATCCAACCTTTACTTTGTCAAGCACACTACTCATATTTGCTTTCACTTTAACCTTAATCATTCAAGATGCTATGATAGGGGCAATGAGAGCTTGACACCAATGAATACCTTATTGCAATCATTAACTTAAGTAGAAGAGTTTGGAAGTTGGATGAAACTTATGCATGCTTTACCTCTACTCACATATACATCTTTCCAAAGTGTACACCTATCATATTCAGATTTCCATCTAAACTCTATGACCATTGTAGGATGTTCTACTTATCATTATGCATACATATGTTCCATATTACTTGCTACTATGTTACACTTTGTGAACTATCAATGAACATCCTTGTCTTGAATACTTGATATCACTTCATAAACTATTTGCATATTGCTACTCCTTTGAAGAATGAATCATTTGACTATATGTAGCAATAGTAATCATCTTTGATATTCATTGTTAAGTATTAAATTGCAAAGTCCATGTTTAGTTTTATCATCTTCATACTCGAGGACGAGCATGGATTAAGCTTGGGGATGTTGATGCATGTAAAATGCATACATGAACTTTGCACTTTAATTGCTTATATTCCAATCATATTTGCATCATATATGGGTTATATTCATGTTTTATAATGATTTTGGGGATAATTCACAGTTTCCCCATTTATTTGGAATTAACTCTGTTTTCCAGAAAACGTCTTTTTTTAGTGTTTCAGACTTTCCGGGAGCTTCGGGACTCCAAAAGGGCAAGGTCAGAGAGCACGGTTCAGAATTTTCGAGACGAACGCGATGGGCTTAAACTGAAGACCAGAAGCCCAACAGGCTGGGAATTAGAGGGTCCCACGCGGCCTCTGTACCTGGCCGCGTGGGCCTATCTCATTTCCCCCTCGTGGCTCCGATGCCGTCCGTTTTCGTCTCCGTGGCTTCGTCTTGACCTAAAACCGACTATAAAAATAGCCCCCCGAGGAGTTTCGCGAGGAGGCGGCGGAGAAACAGAAAACCACGAAACAGAGAGTCAGAAGGCTGCCGCTGGAGAAGATCGGAGGGGGGAAACGCCGCCGGAATCACCTCCGGAGGGCTCCACCCCTCTCCGGCGTGTTCATCATCAACATCTACAGCAAGATCATCTCCATCTCCCCACTGTAAACTCTTGGCAAACATGATGTATGATGCAGTATACTATTCACTTGATCTATTGTGTCTCCCATCTGTGTTGAGATTGATTTGTTCATGGCACTTGTGAAATAGTTCGTTGATTGGTTGCATACAAGTGTTGTTATCTTTTATGATTGTCTTTATGTACAATATATGAGTGCACGCATATGTTGGGGAATGCATGTAAGGTGATCACCGTAGCGTAATGGATTGAGTAGGACATGTCGGAGTAGAGAGAAACCGGTGTCTGAGACTTGAAGTTACTTTATGGGGGATATTTATGGGGGACCCTAGAACTTAAGGCTATGGTGGGACAATTATGTCTTAATAATTCTTGTGCTGCACATTTATTTGGCCATGAGATCCATCATAAGAGTTGTGTTATTGCTCATTTACTTGGCTACACCTATTTATGGCTCCCACCTAAAAGAAACAACTAAGACTGAAACATGTGCTTCACTAATTGTGACAACCACGCGAATGAAATAACAATTGCTAGAACATCTGCTCCCTTGAGATATTTGCTACTTGAGATATTTGATACTTGCTACTTTGAGAAACTTGCTTGAGAAAACTACTGAGAGAAACTTGCTCTAAGAAACTTGTGTCTGAAACTTGATTGAGAAACTTGTTACTAGAAAAACCCATTCCACATCACTTGCTTTCATTAGTTAGTTCTTTTCATATTTATTGCTTTGCATAAACGGTCATATAAGAGGGTTATAGGGCTTTAGAGAATAGATAGTTTACCTTCAGCTCCTCGTGGGTTCGACACTCAATACTTATCGAATTGTGCTACAGTGATTCCTTGCTCTTGGGGATTATCACCATCGTCACTTTGTATTGCTAGTCATGACGAGTACGACTCCACGGGAAGATGGCCAAGGCGCACGAGGAATGGAGTCCGACAAGACGGTGGCTTGGAAGAGACGAAGGAAGAGGAGAAAAGGCCCAGGCGGCGGTAGTACCACTGGGTTAGGCGGTACTACCGCCAGGACGCTGCCGCCACCACTACCGCCAGGGCTACCGCTGGAATGCCCCTTCGGACCGCATGCCCGGTACCGACCGGTACCGCTACCGGTACCGCTGGAGGTACCGCCGAGGTGGGAAGATGCGAAGACAGCCCGCACCAGCGGTACTACCGCTGGGTTAAGCTGTAGTACCGCCGCTGCGGGAATCTGCACGGGTTGGAGGCCCATGTAACCTCCCCCACCTACCCCCCTTGTTGGTCAACACTATAAATAGGAGTTCCCCATCTCAGATCTAGATAGACTATGTTTTGAGATTAGAGTAGAGCTAGGCTCCCACCTCAAGACAGTCTCCTTCCTCCCCCTGCGGGGATGGTTCCTCCCCTTGTGGAGAAGATCCCTTCATGGATTCAAGACCTCTACTTGTAGTTTGACTACTCGCCAATCTTTCATCCTCGGGTGACTTTATTGGAGCGGCTTGGTTGGCCGTTGGAGAAACAACCGTCCAAGATCCCTTCTTGTATCTACTTACCGATCTACCACCTTCGTGTGGATTCTATTGGGCCGGTTGGACCGACCGGTAAGGGAAACGGTTCTTGTATCTTGTGTGTGTTCTTGTGTTCGGGGCGTTTTTCTTGGTGTTCTTCGTGTTCCTCGTGTTCTTGCGTGCGTTCGTCCACATCCCCCGTCAATCCGTGAAGATCGGGCCACCTAGAGGTCCAATCCTCATCATTTGGTATCAGAGCATGGTTGCCACGGATTTGACTTTGTTTCCCCCACAAATCCCCAAAATTTTCTTTGATTTTGAGAAATTCGAAAATTTCCACCAAAAATAGCCCCAATTTGCTTTTGGATCGATCTGAGATTTGAGTGCGTTTTTGCAAGTTTTGATCCGTGGATCTATTGCTATACTAGTTGATCTACATTCCTTTGCGTTCCCATGGCCTAATTCCATCATTTGCCCCTTCGATTTGAGGTTTTTCGGCGAGAATTTCCGCCAAAATCGCGAATTTTCGCGTTTCTAGGGCGCGTTCTGCGACCCGCAGCGGTACTACCGCTTATTCTAGTGGTACTACCGCCGCTACAGTGCTACCGCCAATCGGTACCGCCGAAAACGGCTTTCTGGACCCCCGAGCGGTACCTCGAGCGGTACTACCGCTGGGTTAAGCGGTACCTCAAAAAACTGAAAATTTCAGATTTTGTTTTGGCCATATCTTTTGATTCCGGACTCCGTTTTTGGTGTTCTTTGGCTCGTTTCGAAGCTACGATCAAGGCCTTTGTCACCATTACGAAAGATCCATCATCCACCACCACCAAAATTCGTGGGCAAGCACGAAGCTTCTACATCAACGGGTGAAGAACATCGACGAAAGGTATAACATTGCCAACCTTCACCCTTGCCATTCCTTTGATAGCCATCATACCATTGTGTTTATCTTGTCCTATTGAGGCTAGCTCTTGATGATTGCTTGGGCTTTGCACATTTGCACCGTGTAGTTTCCGAGCAAAATTGCATGCGCTAGTTATCATATATCATATATCTTGTTGTTGGCATAAAAAGAAGTGAGTGAGCAAAAGAGAAAAGAGAAAAGAAGCAAAAAGTGCCAAATCAAAAGAAAGAAAAGAAAGAAACACCACTGCCATATCTTGTAGGAAAGCGCAAGCTCGATGAACATCTAGTAGGTGGTGCATTGTTGTGCAAATCTTGTAGCCCACCAATAATTTGCAATCGAGCTAGTGGCTCTCCTTGTACTTGTGCAACACGAGCTTATAGTCTTCGCTAGGATCATATGGTTTGTTAGCTCACTTCTTGGTTGCACGAGTCCCATTTATCTCTCCGCGCGTGTGTTTCCTATCTTTGAGATTGACTTGCTTTGGCTTTGTGATCATCGTGGTTCTCTACTTGCTTTGACAATATCTTGGTTTCCGGTTGATTCAATTTGCTTTCCACATACCATACCTTCCTGTCCACTTTTAAGCCGTGTGTGTTTTGGATACTTGAACACAAGCATTTTACTTTGTGATCGTTTCCCTTGGTTGTCCACGACGTACAATACTATCTACAAGGTGAGAGGTTGTGTTCTAGTTTCTTTCCACTCCACATATATACACTGGTCTTGTGAGTTGACATGTCTAGGGAGAGCGAATACGACTATGGCGGCCAAGATGATGTTGACTACACGATGAGTCACATGTACTATGATGCCCCAAACTTTGAGGACATGGGGGACTACTACGACAACTACACCGACAATGACCCCCATGACATGATGGATCATCACCAAGACTTCCGCTACAACTACTCCGACTCCGACTCCGACTATTCGAGCGTACACGACAAGGAGCGGTACCATGACGTCAAGCAACCTTCATCATATGGTATCGACTCCAAGTACGTGCGAATCTACCACGACTCCGACTACATGAGCTCCAACGATAATGAGGCGCAAGTGTCTTCACATGCCTCATCACATGGTACCAACATCGACTACAACGACATGGTGGAGCGCCACTACTATGACTACCACTCCGATGACATGGTGGAGAACGTCTACGACTACTACTCTTGTAGCATGTGCGACGACTTCGACAACATGCAAGAGGAGAGGACCCCCCCACCACCATGTTCAAGAGCGGCACCACCAAGCGTCATGGCGCAACCTACTTCTATGGTTCACGCTCAAGACGGTGCTCCGACAAGAAGGCCACCATGAGTTCATCCTATGGAGCTCCATCTACTTCCAAGAGTGCCAAGCTTCGCCATTCGCCAACAACTTCAAGAAGGAGCCATGACAAGGCCATCGCCAAGAGCGACAAGCTTCGACATTCTCCTTCAACTTCAAGAAGGCGCCACAAGAAGCACATCGACAAGGCCAAGCTCCAAATTATCAAGGATGCCATGGACGAGTTGGCCAAGAGCCTACATCCTTCATCTAGCTCATCAAGGCGCAACAAGAAAGATGCCACGGTGGACCACAACATGCCACCAAGCTCTAGTGGAAGCTCCAAGGAAAGGTCGCCAAGGCAACAAGCTCGCCGGCGCCAACATGAGGAGAAGCATCCAAATGACTTTCGGCGACACCCTACAACTCAAGAGCGTCAACGTCAACATGAAAAGAAGACGGCGACAAAGGCGCATCCTATGGTGTCCCCTAGTGCTACCACTCCAAGTGCGCCAACGAGAGCTACAAGTTCCATGTTTGATGAGATCATGGCCGACTTCGACAACTTCGTCGCGCAAAGCCTACGTCGACGCCGAAAGAAGCATGGTCACAAACGTGAGGCCACAACCAAGTTGGCGCCCTTCTCAAGCACTTCTCATGATATGGTATCTACACCAAGTGCCACCACCACATTGGTCCCCGAATGGCAAGAAGAAGACCTTATATGTGACAATTGCCAAGGCCAAGACCATGATCCACGAGAATGTCCCAATCTCTTGTGCCCACTATGCAATAGAAGAGGTCACATGATGTGGGAGTGCACAAATGAAGACCAAGATGGTGAGAAGACGGTCGAGCATGGGATTTTCCCTTCGACCAAGGAGGCGAGCATGGAGAATGCTATCACCTATGACCATGGGTCAAGTGATGATGACGCGGAGCATGGGATTTTCCCTTCCGCAAAGGAGTCGAGTGATGATGCCTACACTATGACATTGACCTTTGGAGGCGAGATGGTTGTGGAGGTTGAGCATGGGAGTTTCCCTTCAACCTTGGAGGCGTATGGAGATGAGGAAACCGAGCATATCCCTATAAGCTTGAGTGATGAGATGGTACCAATCCCATGTGAGAATGAGAGCCACTTAGCCCACTTGAGTGAGAATAAGAGTGAGTTGAGTGCCTCCACCATATGTGAGTTTGAGTGCTTTCACTTTGAGGGAATGAGTGATACACCACTTGAGTTGAGAGAGGTAGTTGATAGGTCTTGTGAGGCCATTTCGATTTCTAACAACTTAACCTCTACCTCTAGTGTATTTTCTCATTGTGTGCTAGGTTCCTTGGATGATGAGACGCCTATCTTCGACTTGACGGTGCCTCAAATGGAGAAGATGTACATGGATGATGATGATGATGATGCCACCCCATGTCTACTTCAAGATGAACAAGTCGGCTCCATGGAAGCGACTTCTACGTCAACACCTACTTCACATGAGTGGGATTACAAAGGTATGGGTGTTGATGTGACCATGTTCCCCCTAGTGGACATGATGAACTATGATTGCTTGCATGCTATGGATGATTCTATTGATGTCACATATGATTCGTTCTTATTCCCTTGTGATGCTTTGTTTGAAACCAATGTTGATCAAGTGGAATCACCTATTTGTGATGATTTTACCATGAGCATGCCTTGTTATGAATGTTTCTATTTTTCTCCATTGTGGCTTGCAACATGTTGAACAATTTCTCTTTCACATGTGTTGCTTGCACTAATGTTGAAATGCTTGATAATGAGATTGCCCCCATAGCTTTCTCAAATTTTGGAGATGTTTCGTTTTCTCTTATGGACCTTGTTCCATCCTTCACTTTGCATAGTGACCATTCACATACATCATATTTTCCAATAGATTTTGATGTGTTTGGTGATGTGCAAATGAAGAGACACTTCATGATGGATGATGTGTTCATATACCATGCACACAATTTGTTTCTTTGGCTTTTCGTGTGCATTGAGCCTCATGCTATAATGTCAACCTCAATTGAACATGAGTTGACAATAAGAGCTCTTGAGAGCATACATGTGAGTTGTGAAACAAATCCAACTTTAGAATCTTTCTCATGTTTTGCATCAAACAAGTTGATCAATTTCTCTTCGTTTTGGTTTGTTTGCAAACATGTTTGTGATAATGCTTTCCCGTATGGCAAGACAAATTTCCCCATCTTTTATGTGAATGATTTATGTGTTGCAACAAATATGACGAACACTTGTTCTTTTAAATGGCTTGTGTGCAACCATAATGACATTTTGAGCATGTCTTGTCATGAGTTTATTGGTTTTTACCAATTTGGTGTTGCAACAAATATGTTGAAAACTTGCTCTTTCATGTGCTTTTTTTGCCACCATGATGATATTTTGGACATTCTACATTGTGTGTTTTTGCCAAATTCTCCTCTTGTTGCATCAAGGTTGATGACAAATTGTCACTTTCAATGCCTTGTGTGCAATAATGACCATATGGTTCAAAGTGAGATTCCTAGATGGCATCCTCATATTTTCATGGAGTTTTTGTGTTCCCACATGTTGAAGATGTTCCATCGGATTGCTTGCTATTTGACCTTGCATTTGCACTATATTTTCATATTCTTGTGTTGTGCTAACGGTGCTATGACAAAGAATGGACATATCATTGTTGATATGCTCCTCTTTCTTGCACACACATGGTTTGCTTGGTCTTTAGTGTTTGTAGGCATGGTGAATTCCAATTCTTCGACAACACATCTACCTCCTTTGCATGGTGATGAAGAGCAAGAGTCGAGGACGACTCTTATTAAAGGGGGGGGGGGAGATGATGTAGCCCAACCTAGGACCATCACCATGTCAAGCACTTCAACACTCCACAAGTCACCATGGACATCAAAGGTGAACTCCTTCCTTTATGTGAACCTCGATATGGCACTTTGGAATGGTATACTACTTGACCATCGTCACTTTGTATTGCTAGTCATGACGAGTACGACTCCACGGGAAGATGGCCAAGGCGCACGAGGAATGGAGTCCGACAAGACGGTGGCTTGGAAGAGACGAAGGAAGAGGAGAAAAGACCCAGGCGGCGGTAGTACCGCTGGGTTAGGCGGTACTACCGCCAGGACGCTGCCGCCACCACTACCGCCAGGGCTACCGCTGGAATGCCCCTTCGGACCGCATGCCCGGTACCGACCGGTACCGCTACCGGTACCGCTGGAGGTACCGCCGAGGTGGAAGATGCGAAGACAGCCCGCACCAGCGGTACTACCGCTGGGTTAAGTGGTAGTACCGCCGCTGCGGGAATCTGCACGGGTTGGAGGCCCATGTAACCTCCCCCACCTACCCCCCTTGTTGGTCAACACTATAAATAGGAGTTCCCCATCTCAGATCTAGATAGACTATGTTTTGAGATTAGAGTAGAGCTAGGCTCCCCACCTCAAGACGGTCTCCTTCCTCCCCCTGCGGGGATGGTTCCTCCCCTTGTGGAGAAGATCCCTTCGTGGATTCAAGACCTCTACTTGTAGTTTGACTACTCGCCAATCTTTCATCCTCGGGTGACTTTATTAGAGCGGCTTGGTTGGCCGTTGGAGAAACAACCGTCCAAGATCCCTTCTTGTATCTACTTGCCGATCTCCCACCTTCGTGTGGATTCTATTGGGCCGGTTGGACCGACCGGTAAGGGAAACGGTTCTTGTATCTTGTGTGTATTCTTGTGTTCGGGGCGTTCTTCTTGGTGTTCTTCGTGTTCCTCGTGTTCTTGCGTGCGTTCGTCCACATCCCCCGTCAATCCGTGAAGATCGGGCCACCCTAGAGGTCCAATCCTCATCAGAGGTCCTCTCCATATCAAAACAGCGGTACCCGCACTACCAGAAGCTGGCTTACGCCGTATTCATGACATCACGCAAAGTCGTGCACTACTTCATCGAGCATCCGATCACTGTCGTTAGCGCGACAGGCATACGTGATATCCTCACCAACCCTGACGCGACCGGGCGGGTCGCTAAGTGGGTCATCGAGCTTGGACCTCGAGATATAAAGTATGAACACCCGAAGGCCATCAAAGCTCATGTCTTGCCTGACTTCACCACTGAGTGGATCAAAGCTCAGCTACCAGGCGTCCCCGATGTGTCCAACTCATGGACTATGTTCTTCGATGGGTCAAAGAAAAATGAAGGCACAGGCGCATGTGTCATACTCCTGTCCCCACGAGGGGATAAGCTTCGCTATGTCTTGCAGATGGACTTCTCCAAACCCTCTAACAACGAGGCTGAATACGAGGCCCTACTGCACGGCATGAAGATGGCAAAGGCTTGCGGGTGCACACGCCTCATGATATATGGCGACTCAAATCTCGTGGTGCAGCAAACGGTGAAAGCCTGCGATGCCACTATAGACAACATGATCGCTTATCGCGAGTTATACAACTCTATGGAGGGCAATTTTGACGGTTGCGAGTTACGCCACATTGGGCGCGAAAGCAACGAGGAAGCAGATATGTTAGCCAACCTTGGCTCCACCAAAGCACCAGTACCACCTGGCGTCTTCCTCGAGCGTATCGCGCAAAGATCTATCAAGGTGAAGAAGCCTGTAGCACCTTCGACCCGGCCACATACGATAAGGACACCCCGCCCAGCACCCAGGATCCGCCGTCGAAGTTCTTCTGATTGAACCGACTTGGACATATCCCTTCCTAGCATACTTACTACGAGATGAACTGCCGGACGACGTGGCCGAGGCACGTCGGATCACTCGACGAGCCAAAGCTTACACAATTATCAAAGGAGAACTATACAAGCATAGCATATCAGGGGTATTTCAAAGATGCATTGCACTTGAAGACGGCAGGGCCATCCTTCGGGATATCCATGCAGGAACTTGCGGACACCATGCGAGCAGTCGAGTCCTCGTAGCTAAAGCCTTCAGAGCAGGGTTCTACTGGCCAACCGCACTCAGGGATGCAAAGGACATAGTTCAAAGGTGCATCGGTTGCCAGAAGTTCGCAAAAAGGTCACTAGCGCCTGCATCGGAGCTCAAAACCATACCATTGGCATGGCCCTTCGCCCAATGGGGACTCGACATGGTTGGGCCGCTCAGAAAATCCTCGCGCGGAGGCCACACGCATCTCTTGGTGGCAGTCGATAAATTCACCAAGTGGATCGAAGCGGTCCCTATCACAAATTCGACTGCTACGACAGCGGTGAACTTCATAAGGTCCATCATCTACCGCTTCGGGGTCCCCAACAGCATAATAACCGACAACGGTACAAACTTCACAGCCAAGGAGTTCCGCGACTTCTGCAAAGCCCAGGGGATCAAGCTGAACTACGCATCGGTGGCACACCCGCAGTCGAACGGTCAGGTGGAAAAGGCCAACGGACTTGTATGTAGTGGGCTCAAGAAGCGGCTATTCGTGCCACTCAAACGAGCTGCGGGTGCCTGGGTAGAAGAACTTCCGTCCGTACTTTGGAGTCTGCGCACTACTCCAAACAGGTCGACACAGTACACACCATTCTTCATGGTGTACGGCGCAGAGGCTGTCCTACCCTTCGACGTGCAGTTCGACGCACCCAGGGTCACGACATACGAAGAAGAAGATGCGGAGGAAGCACTCGAGGATAGCGTCGACACGCTGGATGAAGCACGAGACATTGCGCTCGCTCGTACAGCTGTTTACCAGCAAAACCTCCGCAACTATCATGGCCGTCGACTGCGCACCAGGTCCTTCATGGTCGGCGACTTGGTGCTGCGACTGAAGCAGAAGAGGTGCACAAGCTCGCCTCTCCATGGGAGGGTCCCTTCATCGTCACCGAGGTCATCGATGGCGGCGCATACAGACTGAAGCACGCGAAGACAGGCGAACCCTCGCATAATCCTTGGAACGTTGCGCACCTGCGTCGTTTCTATGCTTAGACTGCTCAGTCATCAAATGTAATAGGCAATATGTCGGATAGCTGCAGGTTTCAGACGCGCTCTTTTCCATACCAGGGTACCTAAGGGGACTGGAAGGTTTTTAATGAGGCGGACTGCAGCTTAACATTCAAAAGGAATATAATCAGTGTTCCTCCATCCCTCTCTGTTTACTATCCGCACAAATAATACGCAGACAAAACCACAAGCCACACCCGAATACGCGGGGCTGCGCTCTCAAAAAACATCAATCTTCCGCAACAAAACCTCGGCCTCACCCGAACGCTCGGGGGCTGCGCCAACAGGTCAAATATACACACAAACAACGACGCACCCGAAGACTCGGGGGCTGCGCCGCACAAAGTTCAAGCAAAAAACATAAACGCTCTGCAGCCACACTCGAATGCTCGGGGGCTGTGTCGCGAAAAATAAAACCTCTCGCACTCACCCGAACACTCGGGGGCTGCGCGACATGAAAACTTTACAGAACTTATACTCGGGGGCTGAGCCCCATACATGGTTACATACAGGCAGATCAAAAAAGTTCATCAGGTAACTTTATACAAATTTCTACAACATACATGCCTTGCCTATTCTGCAGGTTCATCCTTTGGTGCGGCCCATTCCTCCTCCTCTTTCAACACTCGATGAATCAGGACCAGCGCGTCCGTGCGAGTCTCCTGGTAGTGCTCCTGCATAGGCACAAGACAGCCACCAGGCACGGGTGCGGGTCCCTGAGCGATCTTCTTCAAGTCAATGTTCGGATAATGGGTCCGCACAAAAGCGAGTGCAACATTTGCTCCGCCGATGAACTGTTCTCGCACAAATCTCCTGATGGCCTTGCCTTTACGGAACTTTTCCAACAAAGCTGACAGACCTTCCGGCTGTTCGTTTAAGGGAAATAACGCTTGATGCACTCTGGACAAAGCCAGCCTGCAGGTCTCGAGCACAATGGCCACGCGCCAAGCGCGGTTCTGAAGCTGGACAAGAACTCGACTTCTTGCCCGATCTGACCAGAAAGGGTGGGTCGAATACTCCGGTCTATTGGTTTGATCATCCAAACGTTCGCGCAGTCGAGCTTCCTCTTTCGGTTTATCAAAGCAGGCACCTGCACAAGCATAACACAGTGACATTTCATCGACGAGCTCGACATGGACAATATTTTGACTCGAGTGTACTCACATTCGAGTTGAAGATTCACTTTGTCCAGCTCTGCCAGCAGAAATAACTCCCGCTCTGTTGCCGGTGATGGTCTCGACTGAAGGTCGGCAAGGGCGTCCTTCGTTTCCTTCAGCTCTCTCTCCATCGTCGTGAACTTCTGTGTAAGGTAATCGATAAGCTTTTGGTCGTTGACACTTCGGGTGCTTGGCTTGGAAGACGAACTCCCCGAAGTTTGACCAGTCGATGCGCCATGCGCTTGAGACTTCATAAAGGCAAAGTTCAAACATAAGCTCCACATATCACTCGCAAAAACCCCGACCAGCAAGCTCGGGGGTTGTTTTTTCCAAATTTCATACACATTATAGGCATAAGGTGTGCAAGTCAGGTTCATATTAACCAAAAGCCCCATACGGCATTCAAATTCATTACAAACAGAGAAAAAGCGCGGGCAAGCTAGCTACGCGGTCTACGAAGCTGACTCGGATCTAGCCCTAGAGGTGCGAGCGGCACGCTCGGACATAGTGGCGGCGCGCTGCTCGAGCATAGTCACCATCTTCCTTGACAACGTCCCCACCTCCTTCTTCATCGCGTTGGTCACGGCTGATTTTCCTTCAGAATTCTTCGGAAAGCCAGCTACAGCTTTCTCGAAGTCGCCTGCCACACCGTGTCCCCTTAACAAAATGAAGGTGATCTCAGATCCACCTACCATTTGATCTCGGGCGTAATTCGCCATGGTAGATGTACCAGGCGCAAAGACATCGGCCAACGCCTCCACAGTCGCGGGCGGCTTGTTCTTCGGCAGGACGGTCTGGTAGATAGACGTCAACGCACTCGAAGACCTGCGGAGGGCGTCTCGGGCATGCGCGCATATCTTGTCAAATGCGCTCGCCGCATCCTCGAATGAGCCCTCGTCGGCAGCCGACGCAGCACCAACAGTTTCTGTTGGACAAGCACAATTTAGAATCACACGAGAGTTAGTCAAAAAACTTGGTACTTCTGTCAGATTGTTACCTCCCATCACATGGGACAACGCGCGGAGTCGATGAGTTTGCAGCGCTTCGTGGGCCTCCGCTTCTTTGAGCTTCTGCTGCACACCCTCGCGTTCGGCTGCAAGCTCTTTCTCCAGCTCCCGCACACGGGTTAAGGCCGTCGCCTTGTCACCTGCAAACAGCGCAAAGAAACAGTTAGCAAAATGATTTCTCAAACAATTCGACAAAAGGGCGTGAGACTCTTATGGTCCAGCTGCTCCACCTTGGCTCGCAGTTGGTTGCGCTCCTGCTCGACTTGCAAATACGTTTCACCTGACTCAAGCAAAGCGCGGATAAACGACTGTGCGGCAAAAGGACTAAGTACAACAGCATACAAAAATACTCGGGTTTGAGCCTATGCCTAACTATGTCTAGTTGCGCATAGCCTCGGCCCTCGGGGGCTACTCCCATCGGGAGCGCTGTCGCGCACCCGATAAAGACTCGAGGAGGTAAACATTGTACTTACGTGGTTATAGCATGAGGGCAGTGCACCACTCGAAGTGGAAGGCACGTCTTCCTGCGGCTTGGGACGAGGACTCGCCGGAGAGGTCTGTTGAGCCTCTGACCGAATCGCCTCACCCGAAGGTGACACTGCCGTCATTTCGGGAGCAATCGGTCGGAGGTCATCCTTGGGTGAACCATCCTCACCTGGGCTGCACAAATCAAAAACGTCAGTTGACAAAGGAAACATATAGCAAAGCACAAAGCTTCGGCAAAAGTCTTCACCTGGCATCTTCATCATCAGAGAGCAGCAAGGTAGAATAATCAAAGTGCGCCTCGAACGAGGGCGACTTGACGGGTGAAACCGTGCGCAACGGAGTCGCAACCCTTGGCTCCTCCGCGACAGGTGAAGAGGAGCCCGAGTCTTCAGCATGGGCAGCAGATGGGGGCGAGCTGTCTGCAATCGACGCAGTCTCGTCTGCACGGCGCCGCTTGGGTGGAGGTAGCTCTTCCTCCTCTTCTTGCTTAGATTCCTCCACCTCGTCAGTAGGGGTGCGAGCGGAGGCGAGCGAAATATCGTCAACACAGCCTCGGCCAGTAAAACTTCTACCTCTTCAGTCTCCCCATCTTCAGGGAGTGGAGGCAATCTCCTGATAACAACATGACAATGCATGCACAAATCAAACTTGTCAGTTAAGAATTGTATATCACTCGAAAGTGCAAAGCTGAAGCAAACGCGACCATACCGCAGAGAAAGGATGGTCGCTGTCAAATGCATCGACTGGGCAGTCGAGAGGACAACTGTCATTTGCTGTCAGTTTGGTGATTGACCGAACTCGAGTCTCCACCTCCCTAGCTGACGGCAGAGCCTCTCCGACCACCAGACGCGTCGGGTCGTGCAAACCCTGGAACTCCCACATTGGGTGCGCCCGAGCTCGCAACGGCTGTACGCCCCTCTTGATGAACGTAGCGATCAAATGAAGGCCGCTGACCTCGCAGCCCACCGTCTT
This sequence comes from Poa pratensis, assembly GCA_947311845.1. NCBI lineage: Eukaryota > Viridiplantae > Streptophyta > Magnoliopsida > Poales > Poaceae > Poa > Poa pratensis. The sequence continues at coordinate 3,749,855 of CAMZMU010000015.1, forward strand.
CATCAGCTTAGCAATCTTGGCCATCAAAGGCTTCGCCTCGGCCTCTTCAACGGCAGTGGTGTGGTGCAGCCACGCTCGAGTCTGCCTCAGGGGCGTGTGAGCGTCGAAGGCTGGCAACCCTTCCTGCGTGGTACTAAAGTAGAACCACTTCTGCCTCCAGTTTTGCGCGGATTCGACTTGCCTAATGTCATAGTACGCAACCTCCTTGCGGCTTTGGATGTTGAACCCGCCGACAGCATAAACGCCGCGCTTGCCAGCGTTCTTCCTCACATAGAAGATCTTCTTCCAAAGACCCCAATGTGGGTGAACCCCCAAGAAGCACTCACAGAGCACAACAAACACGGCAATGTGCATCATGGAGTTCGGCGTAAAGTCGTGCAGCTGCACCTTGTACGCGTACATCAAAGCGCGCAAGAAATCATGAATAGGGAAGGAAAATCCCCTATTCACGAAGTCGTGAAAACACACGCGCTCGCCCTCTCTAGGTTGAGGGCTTACCTCGTTGCCAGGGAGGCGCGTCGGCAGCAGCTCGACGGAGGGAATCCATCCATCCCGCCGATACCCGTCAAGCTTCGACGCTTTCAAAGTGGACCGCGTCCAGTCGCCAGCTTTCTTGTTCATCGACGCCGCCTCACCGCCGGTCGCGGCGGCCACTGCAGCTTTCCTCTTGGGGTTGCCCATGGTGGTGGTGGCTATGGGGGAGAGCGCACAGAACAGAGGCAGAAGAAGCAGTGGCGGCGGGGAGCAGATGGCAAGTGAAAAATCTTTTACCTCGCCGCACCCCTTTTATTTACTGCGCCACAAATCTCCACCGTTCGCGCAAGATCGTGTGCCATGGTGCATATCCAGCCATACACGTGGTGATTGTGGAGAGCAACCGCCGCGGCCACTCCGCCCACTACGCACGGGAATCTAGGAGACCATCATCACGTCGCCGTGAAAACCGCGCTTCAACGGTCAAATCCAGTCCAAACAGCACCGTTTTTCGGTCAGCACTGCAAAACTGGGCCCACGTATGTCACGTCCCATCGGTCATATTGCGCACGCCACCGCTTGTCAGGCGGTGCAGTCGCCAATAGGTGTCATGCCTGACGTCACCGCAAGCATCTCCCTTAAAAAGCATTCGAGTCCTCTCGAGACAAAACCGGTCACTCAACCGCCTCGTCGAAATCAAGACTAAGGCATAACCGGTCACTCGACCTCCTCGTTGAGTTCGAGGGTACAATCAGAACTAAGACAAAACCGGTCACTCGACCGCCTCGTTGGGTTCGAGGGTGAAAATCAAAACTAAGGCAAAGCCGGTCGCCCGACCGCCTCGTTCATTTCGAGGGAGGAATTCAAAGTAAGCAAATATGGTCACTCGACCGTTACATCGACTTAGTGTGCATAACTCCCATTGGGAGCAAATTAAATGTTTTTATCAAATATTGCAAAAGTTTCAGAAAGTTGAGATCATCCTCAACTGCAAGCAATTAAGCATAATCTCGGGGGCTACTCCCATCGGGAGCGCTGTCGCGCACCCGATATGAAAAACGACACAAGGTTCTTAAAACAAGAAGTCGAAGATTATTTCGGCTTAGCTGCTTAACTCTATCACAAATTCCCGGGATTGCGTCTGTCGCATATGTACCTCGGATGCTGCATGCACAGTGTAAAGGTAAGACCCGCCGATCCGTCGAGTTGGGCCAGGGACCACTGCCGGCAGTGTAACTTCTGTAACTTTCCATGTCAACAGACATGAAGAAAATCCTAGCGGACGCGTTAGGTTGCAAAGTTATGCTGCAGACCGACTCTGTAAGACCTCCGCGGCATGAGTCGAATCTGACCAGCTTGTTCCAGGTTCGGGCCGGGGACTCGAGCTTGAGGTAGGCTAGTAAGGTTTTGCCCAAAAGTGCAGTTAACTGGTCCCGATCCGTCGAGTGTACCAGGCCTACTATGTCAATATCCCTAGGCAGAACAAACAAAGCATTAGTCGACGAGTTTCCGACTTAACATGTACAAACGAGGCAATCTCGGCTCATAAATACACAAAACAAAACAATGGAATACTGCAAAGTAAACAAAATATGACGTGCGTTATGGAGGAGTCCCTGCCCGATTCTTCGAGTCGACCAGGCACTCGGGGGCTAGTGACGGGGATGTACCCTTCGGGTGTTCTGCTATGAGGATACCTGGTGCACGTACGAACTAAGGCCCATGGACAGGCCCGACCAAAGCCCACGAAGGTGGCCCAAGAAGATGACGTATGTTCCAAGTTTAGTAAACCCTAAGTCGGTAGAAACCTACCTTACATGTAAACCTAGTCGGTTGCGAATCCCCGAGACCCAGCCTCCTATATAAAGGCTGGGAGGGCCGCCGATCTGGTACAAGCCATACTCGAGCCACCATAGCCCTGGACGTCGCTGTAGCTCCATTGTACACTTCATACCTCAATAATCAGACAAGCAGGAAGTAGGGTGTTACCCTCCGGGGGCCTGAACCTGGGTAAATCTTGCTTGTCAGCCGACGATACTACCAGCACCACCACGTCTCTCCCCTCTAATCATAACCCTAGGTACCGAACCATGGGGATGGATGAGTTAACCCCTCGTCAGACGTATCAAGCAACCCCAAGCTTAGTTCCTGTTCGTCCTCGAGTAGGTAAATGATAACAAAAAGATAATTTTTGAAGTGACATGCTACCAACATAATCTTGATCAAATAGTAATGTAAAGCATGTGAACTGAGATCAAATCATTCAAAGTAAATTTCTATATTGATATTAAACAAACTGATGATAAAGCAAGACAGTTAAACAAGTCAAAATCTTTCATGGATGATGCTCTAAAGATATGAAACCGTACAAAGTTCATTATAGATGATTTAAGTATTCAGTGTAGAAGTTCTATCCTTCTACTCAAGCATCAAGCAATTTTTCACAACACAGAAAGGATCCAGTCAAGTAAAAGCAAACATGAACATCATGAATCAACTTATTCGAAGTTTTACTCAACCGGTGAGCGTAAGCATTTGGTTTTGGCACCAGGATGTTATGGCAAAGAGAATAATAATGGGGGTTTGGAAGGCCAATGGAAGAAAGTATCACAAAGCTGTAAGTGATCATTAGACAAGAGGAAGTCTTATAATCGAAGTTATGCAAGGAGTAGTGATTGCCATGCAACGGATGCACATAGAGCTATATGTGTATGAAAGCTCTCCAATGGAACTAGTGGGGGTGCATCCAACTCGGTTGCTCACGAAGACCTAGAGCACTTTTGAGGAGGCTCATCATTGGAATATACAACCCAAGTTCTATAATGAAAATTCCCCACATAGTTATACTAGTAAAACATGAAAACTCTCTCTCATGGAGTATAGGTGCTAAACATGAGCACAAATGATGACTATGAAAATGCAGGTGCTAAACATGAGCACAAGTGTGGATAAAGGATAGTAATGTTGCCCCTCTCTTTTTTTTCTCTTTTTTCTATTTTTCTTTTTCTGTTTCTCTTTTTGATGGCCTCCATGGCTCTTTTCACTTTTCTCTCCCTCACTGTAGGGGCAACATCCTAATATGATAACACACTTTTTGGTACAAATAACTCATAATGAACAAAACATGATGTATGGAACTGAGTGCCTCTGGCAGTGTAGCTGGATGTGCAATGATCTAGCGTAACATGGGTAAAACCACACATCAGCTGTATAGAATCATGCAAAGCAATATATAACAATGATGAATGACAAAAAGTCATGTAATGTAAGATGGAAGTTGCATGGCAATATATCTCGTAACAGCTATGGAAATGCTGTGATAGGTAGTTATGGTGGCTGTTTTGAGGAAGATGTTTGGCTTATGTGTAGGAGAACAAGAGGAAGTTCTCCCACGGAGTTTGGATGTACTGGCGAAGTATGCACAACTCTCAATATGAGCAGAAGGCAATGCACAACACCGAAGAGGCTAGCAAAATTTGGATGGTGAAAGTGTCAAAACCATAGCTCAACATTAGTCAAAAAGAACTCACAAGCTTATTGCAAACAACTAGCAGGTTCAACAATAAGAGCATGATTAAATTTACTCCAAAGAGGGTTGTTCACGGCGGCACAAGTACCCCGTTAGATCCCTCGACCTTAGCACGCAACTATGTTATTACGAATTACATTTCAGACATGAACAGCTATCAAGACCAACTACACCTTCAACAATTTTAGTAGAGTTTGTAGTACGGTACAAGTTTTAATAACACAACCACTAATAAATTTTAACTTAAGCATTAACATCTAATTTCTTAATATCTCAAAACATTTGCAAGGAATCAAGTTATCAAAGTTCAATGATCTACAAGACTATGCAAATTTTTCCGTTATACAACTACCACACACTTAGCATTTTCTGTTCCAACCAGACGCCAATCAACTTATTTAAACAACTCTCCAAACAAATATTAGTGAAGCAAGAGAGTAATTTCTACAAAAGAACTAATAGCTCTGAACAAGAGGTACATGAAAAAACGAGAGCTAGAAGCTAACAAAACATAAACAGAATACTCAACAGATATAAGTGAAGAACAAGAGTATTCTAAGAAAAAGCGGAGCGTGTCTCTCTCCCACACAAGAATGTTAGGATCCAACTTAGTTATGATCAGAAAACAAAACAAAACAAAAACAAAACAGAAAATAAAAACACACAGACGCTCCAAGAACAACACACAACATGTGAAGCAATAAAAATATAGTCTCACTAGAGATGACCTGATAATTTATTGATGAAGAAGGGGATGCCTTGGGCATCCCCAAGTTTAGACGGTTGAGTCTTCTTGATATATGCAGGGGAGATCCATGGGAGCTTCCCCAAGCTTAAGCTTTTCTCTCTTCTTGATTTTCTTGTATCATCGTCCTCTCTTGATACTTGAAAACTTCCTTCACACAAAGACAACTCGTAGACTTCATTAGAGGGGTTAGTACATCAAAACATAAGCTCACTTGGTTCTGTAAAGACACATTGCATAATTTCATTTTAAACATTAGCTATTGTTACTAAGCAAGATCCTGGTATCCCCCGAAGAACGTAAATCAATACTTGCAAAAGAGACAATGCAAAACAAAAACAGAATCTGTTAAAACCAGAACAGTCCGTAAAGACGAATGTTTTCGAGGTACTTCCGTTGCTCAAATCAGAAAACGATTAACTAACGAAAGATAGATCTAAAGCTCAGGCTACTGCTCAAAAATTTGCAGATTAAGATCACGTTCTGTGATTTTTTGGATTTTCATACAGTAAAGAACATAAATCTGTTTCTGGACAGCAAACCAAATTTTAACACTTTCTTTCATTAGAGGCTTTTCTGGACAGAAGTAAGTAACATCCTTGACAAATAAAAACTGAAAACAAAAGATAATGGGTTGCCTCCCAAAAGCGCTTTCTTTAATGCCTTTTAGCTAGGCTAGAAGATTTTAATGATGGTCTCATAAGAATAAGAGTTGAAAAACAAAAGAGAGCATCAAGAGGCAAATATCAAACATATTTAAGTCTAACCCACTTCTTATCCAAAGGAATCTTGTAATAAAATAAATTATTGAAGCATAAAGCAACTAGCATAGGAAGATGAAACAAATGCAACTTCAAAACTTTCAACATAAAGAGATGTGTTTTAGTGACTTGAAAACTTTTACAACCATATTTTCCTCTCTCATAATAACTTTCAGTAGCATCATGAACAAACTCAACAATGTAACTATCACATAAAGCATGCTTTTCATGATCTACAAACACATAGTTTTTTATTAAGCTAAAAAACAGTGGGGTCATTAAACCCACTTTTGACAATAGCAGTATAATTAATATCATCAGGCAATATAGGACCATCATCAAGAGCATTATCATATATAACAGTAGGGAGCACATTTTTACTTTCTGTTATTTCTTCTTTTTCTTGAGTCAAGGAATTTGTTACTTCAAATTTAGGAGATATTTCAATAGAATCATAACATTCAACAATATAGCATTCTTCCTCCTTAGGTAGGCATGGAGGGTAATCATATAATGTAAGAGTTAAAGAGTTACTATCATTAGAAGGTTTTTTTTTTAACAAGGGGAAGGTCCCGAAGGACCTAGCTGCTGTATTCCATCGGTGGGCAAATTACATACTAGTCCAGTACATAAGTCGGAAAGACAACCAAGACTAGAAATTTTACATCAAGAACCCTGAAAGAAAACTGAAAAAAGCAATCAGGTCCCTGGGTTCTTCTCCACCGTCGCGTCGTCGGGAGCTCGACGACCAGAGCAGCACCGCAGACACCGGGGACGAACCACTTGGTTCTGCAGCACCGGGAGATCCCTGGGCGGAGCTGAAAGGGCCTCCTCTGTGGAGGTTGAACTGACGCCAACAATGGCGTCCGGAGTGATAGCCATCTCAGCCTGGATACATGGCGGCAAGCTGAAGCCGTCATGTGATGATCACCATCCTGCAGCTTAAATCCCCCAAGGAGCTTCAGAACCAGCCATCTTCTTCCATCTTCCGTCACCTCGCCGGCGAGATCGAAAGAAAACAACCAGAGACCAAACTCCTCCACGACCTCGAGCTTATTTAAGCAGGATCTTCGGCAAGCCCTGACCGCCACCTCCGGCTCCCACCTCAGGAGCGCCGTAAGCAGGCCAAGGGCCGCCACCTCCAGGCCGCAGCTCGCAAGCAGCCGGAGCACCCGAGTCAGCACGTAGCCAAACGCCATGAAGGCAAACTCTAAAGCTACCACTACTACTACTATGTACAGAGGTTGCCTACCTCCTACCCCATCTTCTCGCCGGGCAGCAGCGCCGCCGGAGAGCCAGAAGGAGAGGGGCGGCGGAAGTTTCCGGAGGTCGACTCTCAAAGGAACTTTCGGGAGAGAGCTGGTGGGGGAGACGCTTTGCCCTCTTCAGTTCTTTCACGGCTTCATTAGAAGGTAGATCCTCCTTTTGTTCATCACTCTCTTCCTCTTTTTCATCCAATGAGCTTTCAGTTTCAGCAATTTCTTCTTCCATAGGTTCCTGCAAGACATCAGTTTCTTCTTTTGGAGGATAAGTTTTCTCAAGAAATTCAGTAATATAAGGATTATCATTATAATATTCAAGGCAATATCCAAGTATAACAAAATTCTCACATTTATAAGGAGCATCATAAGTATTCTTAAGCAAAGCAGTAATTTCATTGGCACCCTTAAAAACAACAAAATTCTTCAATTTGTTCAAGATTATCAAAGTCATAGTTTCCTTTGGCATAAGAAGCCAAGGTCTCATCATCATTATAATCGCATTGGAAAGGGAGGTATTTATGCCTCCTACAGCAAAAAGATTCATTAAATCACAAGGATTCATCATATGTAGAGCGCAAGTTTCTAGCAAGACTTTTCAATCTATCTATTTGTTCCCATAAATATTTCCCTTTTTGTGACAAGCGGTATTCCTTATAATAATTTTATTGATCCTCCGTGAACCCACCTTGCCAATATAAACTAGTTTCAAAGAAGTTAACCATAGATAGCAAATAAAGAACTAGACATAATAACAAAAGGAACAGAAAAATACTTGTTGCTGATTTTTTTTGTGGTTTTTAATTTTTAATGCAAACAAGATAAAATAAAAATAAAACAAGCAAGACAAAAACAAAGTAATGAGATTGGTGGCGTGTAACTCCCCTTGCTGTAGCTTCCAACTCCCCGACAACGGCGCTAGAAAATATGCTTGATGACGTGGAAACACACGTTCGTTGGGAGACGCCAAGAGGAAGGTATGAAGTAGTGCATCAGCAATTTTCCCTTGAAATCTACCAAGGTTATCGAACCAGTAGGAATTGGAAGAGCTTCAACACGGTGTCAGCGGCGCCGTTACGATCACTGACGTGGACCTGCACACAACACAATCAAAGTACTTTGCCCCAACGAACCAGTAAGGTTGTCAATCTCTCCGGCTTGCTGAATACAAAGGATTAAACGTATGGTGTGGAAAGTAATGATGAGTGCAAAAAGGAACAGCGAGGAAATTAATGCAGAGCGTGGTGGAAACGGTGTTTTTATCAGTCTGAAATAAAGGACCGGGGTCAACAGTTCACTAGTGGTGTCTCTCCATAAAACAGATAAATATGTTGGGTAAACAAATTACAGCTGGGCAATTGACAAAATGCAAATGCATGACAATGCAAGATATGATAAGAACATGTTCATTGTTAGATCTATTGGGCATTACATCAATATACATAGACCGCTTACTAGCTGCATCTATGACTAATAATCCACCTCCGGGATACCTTGCGTGTCTCCCGTGAGTATTAAGTTGCAAGCAACAGATAAAAGCATTAAGCAAAGTGTGTAATGTAAACAATGGATATGACATATAGACACAGCAAAGTTGTTTTCTCCCTAGTGGCAACAGCACATCTACAGCCTTAGTCGTTTCTGTCATCTCGAGCTCAGGCTTCTAGAGGCATAAACCCACTATCTAGCATAAATACCCCCTCTTGCAGTCATTACACTAGTACAGAACGACACATCGGATACCCCTCTATGGAAACGGCACGAGTTAGGCGACGGAGAATCGCGCTTTCCGCGTGAGAAAACCCGCCCCGCCAGGCAAGCTGGGTCGCGTCCCGTCCTTCATAGGCAACGGTCGCGAATTATTAACCGTTGTCGATATGTTGGTAACGGAGTTTCTTGTGACTCCGTGTGCGATATGTTCTTCAATGGCATCGGACATTTGTATACAACCGTTGGCGAGGTTGCGTATATAAAATTCCTTTTTTAGCACTATCTTGGATATTATAAAAGACTGTCGATTCGCCCTTGTTCCTCTGCTCCAGCTTGTTTTTACTCCGCACTCGTGTCCTCCATGGCCAAGAGCATGAGCTCGTCGGGGAGATCGAATGCGTCCTCCTCCTGCGCCGCCGAGGCCGGGTCAGATCTGCCGCTTGTGAAGTGCGTTTGCTGCCGCTGTCGGAACGCGATTCGTCGAGTGTCGCGTTCGGATCTGAACCCAGGCCGGATCTACTTCAAGTGTCCAAATCACAGGGTTAGTTCGACGCTTCGACCAGTTTTGATTGATTCTATTCTATGTGTGATGCTGATTTGCCTCTGGATTCGATTTACCATTTGGCAGGGGAGGGGCGAAGAGTATTCTGGGAGCTGTGATTATTTTTTTTGGATTGAAGATTATGTTGAGATGCTGCTTGCTAATGGCGTCGAAGTGGAAGCTGCAGAGCTGGAAAATGTAGCCTTGATAGTCAAGAAGGCGAACATGGAGATGAAGTCGCACACTGCAGTAGCTCTAGCTGGTTTGGCATGGAGCCCAACAAATACTTCGACTAAATCTGACCATGTTGTTGCTGTGCGCAAGGAGCGGCATAAAGGAACAGAAATAGCTCAGTTAAATGTTCTTGTGAGCATTGCTAGAATGATTTTGTGTGTTTGTGTGCTGCTGTTAGGTGTGAACTTGTATGCAGCAATGAAAATCAGTAGAATGTATTAGGTTCGTATGCAGTTATGCAAATCAGTACGATGTATAAGGTTCGTATGCACTTTGAAAATCAGTAGAATGTATTAGGTTCGTATGCAGCTATGCAAATCAGTACAATGTATTAGGTTCGTATGCACTTTGAAAATCAGTAGAATGTATTAGGTTCGTATGCAGCTCCGGAAATCAATAGCACATAGTAGTTGTGAACTTGTATCCAATGGAAACGGTTATATAAAATGTCCGTTCCAATTGGGCGCTTATAAATGTACTGCCGACAGAGCAAGCCATCAGTCTCATTCTCACTCCCTCACTGTCTATCTTTCAACCCTAGCCGCCGCACACTGTAGCTTTTTGCTCTCCTCACACTCTCATGGCTTCCTCTGCCGGCGCTTCTAGATCCCGCCATCGCAGCCGCGGCTCCAGCGGCCGCACCGATCTAGCTGCATCCTTTCGTGATGAGGCAGATCTGGAGGCGGCTGTGATGCGGCAGGTGTGGGAGCGCGTCAGGCTGATCACCTACGGTGATGCCCCACGTCCTCTGGGCCACGCGGAGCTGAAACAGATCATTCGTCGGGTGGTGATGCAGCAGTTGTGGCGGATCCGCCGTCAACGGAGGCCGATCTGGAGGCCGCCATCGACGGAGGAGGTGGCCGACTGGAGGCGCCATCCACAATGGAGGAGGTGGCCGATGTGGAGGCGCCGTCCACGGAGGAGGAGGTGGCCGATCTGGAGGCGCCGTCCACGGAGAAGAAAATATGAGGTCTAAATCGCTCAGCTCATGAACTAGTTCATCAATTGGTTTTATATTAGATTGTTCATCAATTGTGTTGTCTCTATATGTCATATTCTGCAACGGCATAGGCAAGATCTCATGAACTAGAGAAGCTCTGTTTTGATATGTGATTGGTATTAGCAACTAATGAAATGTTCTATTGGTTTTATATTAGATTATGAATTATTTCGGTCAATTGTGCTCTGTTTTGATTTGTGATTTGTATTAGCAACTCATGAAATGTTCTATTGGTTTTGTATTAGATTGTGAATTATTTCGGTGACACTCTCCAAGATGGAGTGATTTGTATTAGCAACTCATGAAATGTTCTATTGGTTTTGTATTAGATTGTGAATTATTTCGGTGACACTGTCCAAGATGGAGCAAGCCTCAGGATGAAGAATTTGGCAAAATATATTTGCTACGGAGGCTTGCGATCTCGGTATGGTTTCATGTTTTTAGTTTCTCCGTCTATCTTCAGGATGTGTAGCAATTATGCTGCATATGTGATTTGGAGAAGCATGAAACCACTACTTGGAGAGCGAGCTGAGGAAGAAGGAGAAGAGTGGAGGACTATAAATGGACAGTGAGATGAGGAAGAAGGAGAAGTCTCGATATGTGTAATTGATCATCTTTTGATGCTATGTAATGGTTACAATTGTTATATACATTATGAATGGATTCGTTAGCATTGTTGTGCTTCTACTGTCAGATTTTAAATGTCCAATGGCAACTCTATTACAGCTCTAGGCTTATGAAGAAACCACAACGCAAACGAGTCGAAACAGAATCTCCGTTTCTGATGTTCCGATACATCGGAAACAGAGGTCTGGGCACAACCGTTGCCAAATGGAGACCTCATCGGAAACGGTGTTTTACCTCCGTAACCGATGAGGGCCTTCACATCACTCACGGAGGCGGGGACACGGACCCTTTTTCCGTTTTCGATGGGGTTTTTGACCTGTTTCCGATGTGTCGTTCTGTACTAGTGTTAGCATCTACTTGGCCAAAGCATCTACTAACAACGGAGAGCATGCAGGAACATAGATAAAACATGGATATAAATAGATGAACAAACTTGATCATTACTTCACAATTCATCGGATCCCAGCAAACACAACATATATCATTACATAAAGATGATCTTGATCATGTTAGGAAGCTCACAAGATCTAAACATGATAGCACAAGGTGGAGAGACTACCAACTAGCTACTGCTATGGACCCGTAGTCCCGTGAAAAACTATTCACGCATCACTCCGGAGGCAGGCATGGTGATGAAGAGCCCTCCGGTGATGATTTCTCCTCCGGCGGGGTGCCAGGAAGAACTCCAGAACCCACCCGAACTAGGGTTGACGACGACGGCGGCGACGGAACTTTTCGTGGATTTCTGATCGGGTATTTACGGTTTCCCGAATAGATGTAATTTATAGGCGAAAGAGGGGCGCTAGGGGGACACCAGGTGGGCCAGGCGGGGTGGCGGCGCGGGGCCACCCCTGGCTGCGCCGTGGGCCCACCTCCTCTCCTGGGCTGCCTCCTGGGCTTCTCCTTTGGACTGGTGCTTCGTTCCCGTGCAGAAATAAATCAGATAAATTTGCGTGCCTTTTGGGGAATATTTCCAGAAGAGAATTTCTGAAACAAAAAGACAGTAGAAAACAGGAACTGGCACCGTGGCATCTTGTTAATAGGTTTGTCGTGTCTCGGGTGACGGACACCGGGAGTAGATGGTACCCCCTTTTTAGGTTCGGCACGGGGCGCGAAGGAGGCTGGAAGACGCCTTACCCGGGAGCAAGGTCGCCAAGTTCTTCGTCGGGGGGCGAGGGCAAACAACACAGAGAGACACACGGAGTTACCCAGGTTCAGTCCACCCGGAGGCTAAAAGCCCTACTCCTGCATGTCTGGATTGAGATGTTCATCATGGTGTAGTGTACAAGGGTGTTCTGGGGTGAACCCGACAGAGTTTCGGCCGGAGGTAGACGAAGAGCAGATCCTGCCCTGGGGAGATCACCTCTCTCTCCACCCTCCGAACCCTAGTCTAGTCTTGCCTGAGCTCTATCTTGCTTGTCCTCCTTTCTGTTCTGTTCCGTCCCCTTCCTCTGGTGCCATGGTCCTCCTTTTATAGGCTAAGCGGATCCGACATGGGCACGCGAGGGGCGTGAAGGGTTTTGGCGGGAAAACCCCTCGGCGGTCTTTGGAGGAGACGTGGCATCCTCTCCTCCAAGCATTCTCTGGAGGGCGGCGTGGTCGTCCGCCCTTGGAAAAGGTGGGACGGACAAAGCCTGTCCGCCCCACCAACTACGCCCGTGGCAACGTCACCAGGGCGCGGCCTTCATCTTGGCGCCCAAGTCTTCCACCAGATTCCAGCGAGCTGGCGATCTTATCCTCTCGACGGTACGGATGGAGGACCCGGGGGCGCGCCTGGCCTCCTGCCGGGCGCACGGACCCGCGGGTATCCCGCCTTGTTCTCCGAGCGAGGGGGTGACCCCGGAAGGTCGCCTGGTCCTTAGCCGCAGAGCCTTGCTGTTGAACTTGTCGGGTTTCCTTGGGGCAGATGGGCTAACCCATCTGCTGTACTTGACTCCTTGCCTTGTCCATCTTCTTGGTGGGCCCCAGTGGAGGACCCACTTTGGCAGCATCAGGGGAACCCCATGTTCCGCTGCTGCGACAAGGTTAGTCCCAGAAAATGCATAAAAATGATATAAAGTGTAAATAAAACATGTGGTATTTAATATATAACAGGCATGAAACATCAAAAATTATAGATACGTTTTGGACGTATCAAACAGCAGGGTCAAACAACCATTATTCAGAACGTGGGACCCGTGTCGCACGTTCTCCAGAGTTTGATGACATCCATGGCCGCTCAGCGTCGCCGGCCAGCGAGCTGACGCAGACGGCCGAGATGCCCCGTAAACTCCGGCCGCCACGTCGTCCACCACAGCCACGGCGACCGCCGCCGTCAAGATCCACCAGGGCCACCGCCCCAGATCCATCACCCGCCTCACCGGTCGGCGGCAGCACCACTGCGGTGCCCGCTCGTCCTTGCAGCAAGGCGCAGCCACGCCGCCCACTCGCGACAGATCGGAAGCCCGCCCCTAGGCCTGAAGATCCGGGCGGATCCAGATCCGACGGCCGCAACCATGGGGGCGCGACCACCAGTCGGAGAGCACCGCATCCTCGTCGACACGCCGGGATCGCCGTTGGACGGCCGCGTAACCGCCATGCCGCCGCTCTTGGTTTCGTCACCGCCGCCGTGGGCTTGGGGAGACGCCGCCTGGAGAAAGCCCCGCCGCCGCCGTGAAATGCACGGGCTTTGCCCGGCGGTGACTCCCGGCGGCGGCGAGGGGAAGTGGGTCGGGGGAGGCAGCGAGGGGAAGTGGGTCGGGGACAATATTGTCAGTGTTGACCGGTAGATCGGCTGTTGTAGGTTTGTACTAGTCTGTGACAATACGAGGATGAATAATGGGGATTGTTTCTTCTCGTGGAACGTTTTTCTTAGCAACATACACAATAGACGTAGGGCGCGGTTCGTTGTTTGCATCCGGCTCAACCAGATAATTCGGGTGCAATTTTAGGGTGTTTTGATGCGTGAACGAACCCTCCCCCTCCATCTTGGATGGCACTGTGAACAAAGCAACCTCAGTCGGTCTCGCTAGACAACGAGACATTCCTGAATGGGCGTAATTGCACGCGGGGAGAAGGATGCGAGACGTTTCTCTCTTCGTGCGCACACACCATAAACTCGACATTATGATCATTTTCTCTCTCACCTTCTCACTCTTCTCTCTGGCGTCATGTCCCCGACTAGCCTGACTGATGCTCGGTAAACCGTGCATGCAACACCCACGCCTATATGGTTTCTAGGTTTATGACTTTATCCCAAGTATTTATCCATCCTTTTGAATCTCCCAACCTGTGCAGTCTTTTTTGTCTATGGTCGTGTGATAAATTTCAAAAAAAAATGAAGTGTTATGTTTATTTCGCTGCTTCTCGGTTCTCAAGCAATTTATTTTTAGCTATGGCTGCCAGCAAATCAATTGCAAAAGTGCATCAACGGCGTAAGTTGTTCCATGTTCCCCATCGTATATCCGTAAAAAATGACGCATCTAGAACGTTAGAGCCAATTTTGTTCTCAGGATTTCCAAACCCATGAAAGAAAAATGTAAGATAGAATGTCATGCATGTTAGATCCTACAATAATTGAAATACATGAATGTGTATTGTATGTTGTTTGGCTGTATCAAAGAAAATACATGATTTTATCAAGGACTATGTGCATGATATAGTTGTCATAGAAATTAAATTAAAAAAATAACGATGAAGTTGGACCTAAGAAAAATTATAGGAAAATTTTTAAGGTATGAAATCCTCCCGAATTCATATGGAATTCATTTGAACCAAACGACCTCTCGGGAGAGAGGGCTACGAGTAATTTTCTACAATAGCAAGTATTGACATTGGATAACATAGATATCATACAAATTGTATTATTGTTTTTCCTTTGCAGGACCTACCTTTCTTCCCCCTCTTCCAAAATATCCAAAGACTTCAACATCTCCGCTTTGTCCATCAGGGTAGTCCAACACATTGTTAGATGGCTTCACCTTAATTTCGAACACCCCTCATTTCGGTCCACCCAGATGGGCCTGAGCGTATGTAGGTTGCAACATTAGCATATAAGGCATGTACAATAGTTGATATGATAGTCTTATCTCAGAGCTGCCACGTAATATAGATGTGTCAGTAAAACATAATTTACAGTAGTCAGTTTATCACGCGTTCAAACAAAAAAAAGTAGTCACTTTATCACTAAATTTGTGGTCAGATATATTGTGTTAAAAGACCATGTCTTATCTAAGAAAAGACAAGACGGCGACGAGCCCGCAACTCCATCACCCGCACGCCCGGCTTTCTCACCGTGGCAACCTTGGTTCCGTGGCCGTCTCGTGTGGCTGGTGTACCTGCAGCACCAGCCCAGGCGCCTGAACTAGCACCGGAGTGGCAGGCGGGAACTCCTCATTTCTCTCTCCTCCACTCAGTAATCATTTTACGTGTAAACACTAAAATATAACTATTGCATATGCCCTTATCATTGTTGGCGTACCTTGTTGCCTCCTTGACCAATTACCCGTCAAAATTGTGTTATTTAGGGCAATTCGGTAAACAATTTCGACCATGGCGGGAGGATGCTAGTGCTTCGTTACTTGGCCACGGTGCGGAGCATGTGCCCGTCCATAGAATATGTATAACTTGTTAAATCTTCCATATTTTTCTCGCAGTAGAGGCGCAATAATAAGAAGCTGAAGATATTGTGTGGAGACGAGTGACCATAAACTAACATAACTCATAAAGTACGTACTCCTCTGATTTTAAAAAAATTCATAAGATTTTTGTACATTTTGGATCCTTGGGTTTTTTTCATGGAAGTGGTTTGATTTGTAAGATTGGAATTCGTATATGTGTTTTTTTACTATCCTTTGCGCTCTATTTTGGAAAAAAAAATTGTCGGCTCAAACCTCTTGCTATATTTTCTTTGTTTTTTGTCTGGTATCAAGCACTTAAAGATATGTCTATCCAATAAGGGTCCCAAATTCACTTAGGAATCCAATCCATATGTGATTTGAATGAATCTGACGATAAGGTTTCCTGATTTTGAAGTGGCGCGTGGATACAGTGTAGGATACAATATAACAAATAGCATGTGGATAAGGATTTGAATCGGTATATCTGCACTCAAATCCGCAATAGGTTCTTCCGAAAAATTCTAGTAAAGGATACGGAGAAACAACATTTGATCTGATTCGATCCATTTAGAGTCCTACTCTACAATCGTGAGTTTTTTCGCTTGTTGTATTTTAAAAATCCTGCGAATCAAAAAGGACCTAGATAGGGTGTAAATCCTTGTTAAAGAATAGAATCCTCTTTTACAAAGTAATACACTTTTTATAAATTAAACGGATGACGTAACTCTCCTTTGTAGCGAATGTCAAAGATGTTTCTGTTCGGCTAAATAAACCGAGGCATAGCTTGGAGATGGAGATAATCCTACTATATATAAAAGTATCGTGCGATTCACGTACGTTTCAGCTATCCACGTCGCGCTTTGAACGACAGCCATCCGATATAACGCACGGACGGTCCAGATTCCACGCGCACTGTAGCACTGGAGTTTCTACCAATCACAGCTCGAGCACGAATTTTGGCGCAAGCATTTTTACAAAAAAGAACCCGCAGTTCCCAGAAACAAACCCGCAGTCCAGGATTTAACGACGCGAGGGACCTGTACGCAATTTTGCGGAACCACAGGGACTTTTCTGCAAAATCATCCTCAAAACTCTCTTCTCCTCTCCTCTCGCGTGCGGCCGCGGCGTCGTCGGCGCCACCGACGCGGCGCACGTCCGCTCCGGCCCTCCCCGTCCAAATCGACGGCCACGGGGAGGTTCGCCGTCCCCTCCTGCATCTCCTCGCCGAGGATAAAGTCCTGGGACGCCGGCGTGGAGCCGGAATCGGCGCCGCCGCGCGCTCGGTGTCCGCCGCCGTCTTTTCGTCGTCGCCGCCGCTCCAGCAACCATTTATTCGCGAGCGCCGCCCTCCCGGCTCCGCCGCCCCTCCCTCGCGCGGATCCGCGCGATCCCCGCCTCGCCGGCGTGCTGGAGCGGCCGTGGCCGTGCTCGCGCGAGCTCGGCCGTGCTGGCCATGGCCGCCGCCTGGTAACGTCAGGGAGGACGTCACCGCATTCCCGGCTGGGCTGGGCTTCCAGCTGGGCTGGGCCGGCTGGCTCGGCCCAGCAGCTGCCCCGCCCCTTTTTATAACTCAAAAAATTCAAAACTTTTCAAAAACATCTTCAAATCGATTCAAATCAACTTCTAAAAAAATAAAAACAAAACAAAAAACAGCATTTCAAGCGCATTGGGAACTTTCAAAAATTATTTCAAAGCTTAGAAAATTCAAATAATACATAAGTCCTCCTTAATAGATTTCGAAAAAACACAAGTGTTAGAAACTTTAAACTTATTGATTATAATAATGCAAAACATACATACAAAATGCATAAACAAAAAAAAAACAAATTATTTTTGGTAAGTTCTAACATAAAATTCAATAATTCACAAAATCAAATTCTTCAAATTTATGAAACACACAATGCACCCCATGTGTAAAAAAAATCACAACAAAATTATTTCCCACAAAAAAAATTCTCTCCAAAATATTCATTTCCTACCTACATTCCAACAAGGATTTCAAAAACTCAACAATAACTAAGAACTTTAATTTAATAATTAAAACTATGCAAACCTTGCATAAAATTAAAATGCACCCAAAAAAAAATCCCAAATAATTCTTCCTCCATAAAAAAATAACCGCAGGTTCCAATTAATTTCAAAATAGATTCCAAACAAGATTTGTTAGATTTTTAAACAACAAATATCCCCCCTCCCCCCCAATAAAATGTTACACATTTTCTATAAGTTCAAAACAATTTGGACACACGATTTGTGACAAATATTTATAGGAAATAAAAATTCAATTTCCCTTAATTATAGAATACATTTTAAAAATTCTCACAATAATACATTCCCTTTGATTACGATGGCAAACAAAAAAAGTACGACAGCATGGAACTATATTTTATGGGAGAAACAATCACAATTTTAAAATACTTTATACAAACAATATGTAAACAATTATAAGTAAAATTTTGAAATTAAAAAATAGCAATTACAAAAAATACTGATATTTAAAAAAAATAAGTAATACACATAACATACATATCTTCCACCATGCAATTCAAAATAACAATTATAAAAAAAAAGTAGGACTCAAACAAAGAAAACATATTTTTCAAATCTACATTCCAAAATAATGCAAACAACATGACAAAATTTCCTAACTTTAACAAATTCTCAAACTTACCACACAAAAGTTATACTATACGTCCTCTAATTATGAAACTCAAACAAATATTCCAGCAAAATACAAACATATATAACCATTTCGATTTGCTAAACATTTGACGGTACCGTATATCATATAAAGACACTCAAAAAAATACTAACTATTTCAAAGTATT
This sequence comes from Poa pratensis, assembly GCA_947311845.1. NCBI lineage: Eukaryota > Viridiplantae > Streptophyta > Magnoliopsida > Poales > Poaceae > Poa > Poa pratensis. The sequence continues at coordinate 3,768,161 of CAMZMU010000015.1, forward strand.
TCCCTTTTAAAAAAACAAACACATTCGAAATAAAATGTTCAAAGAAATGCAACACATTTGAACATTCCGAATTGCTAGAAAATTTAAAACACTCTAAAATATAACTGATAAAATGCATTAACCCTAACTATGTAGTCAAAACAAATGGTTATGATATACTTCAAATATATCCAGACATCCCAATTTTCTAAATATCTGAAAATAATCAATATGACAAATTGCTTCTTCTACGATAAATATATCCAGACATCCCAATTTTCTAAATATCTGAAAATAATCAATATGACAAATTGCTTCTTCTACGATAAAATATATCATAATTCTCACAGAAATAAATTACACGCAACACATTTCACTCACATATTGTCTCACATTCTCTCTAATTATGAAGTAAAATTAAATATTTATAGCATTTAGCCTCCCTAAATTAAAGAATATTTGCAAAAAAAAAACAAATGAATTTCCTCTAATTATAAATTGAATTCAACAAACGATCACGTGCTTTACATCCTCCAATTATAAAATTCAAACAAATATTACAACAAAATACAAACATATATAACCATTTCAACTATTTCAGAATATTTCCACGTAAAAAAACGCATTCAAAATTGAATTACAATAATTTCCAAATTTAAGCAACCTCAAAGATCCAACCATTTCCACAACGAAGTCATTTTCAATTTCCATTATTTCCAAACTTAAACAACTTTACAACACCACCATTTTCAAATTCAACAGATACCTAGTAGGTTACAAAGCGTGATGTGGCTGGGCTGGCCCATCACTCGATCATCACGGCAAACCTTTCGACCTGAGCTGCAGAGGAACGGGCTGATCCCTTCCCTGGTCGAACCAAACTTGGAACCCACGGCACATCGCAGCCGTTTCCTACAAAAATTCTGCCGCCATCAGCCACCGCACAGTCCGATTCCCTCCCCCACCAGGTCGCGATTTTGTTCCGAACGGGCGGATCACCGAATTCCGCGGGTAAATCGAGCATAGGTTGTGGCGCGCGGCTTGCCGGTGAAGAAGACGTACGATGTCGGGGCGGTCGACCCGGATCGCGGTGGTGTCGGAGGACCGGTGCCGGCCCAGCAAGTGCGGCCAGCAGTGCCGCAAGCGCTGCCCCGTCAACGCCACCGGTACGTACGGGCATGCTGCCTCCTATCAGTTCTAGATTATCGCATGATTAGGAGATTTTGGTAGTGCAAATTTCTTTAGGGTTTACGTCTCTGCCATCATAAGCGCAACACGAAAAAGGACAGAGGTCGCCTAATAGTCGTAGACTATATCCATGTTAAACTTATCGAACATTGTGTGTTTGATTCCTAATGTGTTCTTGAAAGGGGACTGTTCGAAAATCGTTGAAAAGTCTTCAACCCAATGTATTTCCAAGACACGTCCAATTGGCCAAATGGACCATTAAGACATTAACCAAATATAAACTCCTCACTCCATATCTGTCTCATTGTCAATTTGCCATGATCCTATACTGACTTTTACTAGCAAACTTGCCCGTGCGTTGCAACGGGAGAAAAAACCGCAGTGGAAGTGCCGAAGCGCGCAAAGTAAGTTCTCGTCGGCATGGCGGTGTCGCCGTGTTAGATCATGCTCGCCAAGATGAAGAAGTTTAAATATATCTTGCTTGGTTTGGATGTAGATATCAAGTAGTGGAAAATTGAAATAGGACCAGAAAATCAAAATAGTGTCGTATTAAACTGTCAACGTAATAAACTTGTTATTTAGTTGTTCCATTCGGACAATGTATATACAATGATGTGACTCTGTGAAAATATTCATTGGATATATCGGAATATTTATATAACAATTTACACACATTAATAACAACAATCCATCTATGCTCTTGACATGGGAATTAGTTTCTCGACAATCCAAATGACTCTCAGTGTGTTTGGATCTTGCCTGATATTGCATCTATTACAACAATGGTCCCATGAAATGAGCAACACGATGTATTAGCCGATAATTCTATCTCTTTTAAGAAGCAACTCTAACGATCAAGAATAGTGGCAAGTGGTACCAAATCAGGCAAGGCAATCATACAATTCCAGATTTCATTACTGGCTTACTGCCGCACAAATACAGATTCAGTATAGGCAGCTGCAAATTCGAGCGAAAGTTAAATTATATTGTCGGTGACAAAGGAAAAACAAAACTTGAGGTGATACTCCAGTTGATACGAGAGAAGCATTTAGCATCTTCAGCCTCCGGTTGCCAGACGCCTTCCCTCCACCGCCGCCAAGGCCATCGCCAAAGCCCGACATATATGAAAGTCGAAGGCAAGAAATCATCAGAGGGGAAGGTGAGGAACTGCCCTCCGTTCGGGATCGGCCCAACCAAGTGATTGTGAGCCACACTGAACTTAGACAAGAAGGTGAGCTCTGTCAAGGATGATGGAATGGATTCACTGAGATTATTGGAGGACAGATCAAGAACCTCCAAATTCTCCATCCTCGAGAGTGCATCAGGAATGCTTCCAGACATGACATTGTTGCTCAGATCCAGCACATGTAGCTCCTTCAAGTTACCAAACTCACGTGAGATAGTCCCATTCAGACCATTGTTGTTCAAGAACAATGACGGCGGAAAATTCGAGAGCTGGTTACCCACTTGTGCTTCTGTTATGCTCTACGTACAATGGCATGCTAGTGAATGCAATACCCGGCGAATGCCTGGCCGTCACAAGGCTCTTCAGCTGTGTCAAGCTCTTCGGTAGCTCGCCAACCAAGGAATTGTTCGAGAGATCTAAATAGCTCAAGTGGTCAAACTCACCAATCCACGACGGGATGGTGCCGACCAATTGGTTCCAGGACAAATCTAGCACCTCTAATTTCTTGCACTGAGACAGCCATTCAGGAACCCTTCCCCTTAGAGCACAGTCGCCAAGGGCGAGCACCTCCAGGCTCTTCAACCCACCAATGCCATCAGTCGGCAGCTCCTCACCGACAAAATTCTTGGTGAGAATCAGTGTGGTGAGGTTTTCACATTGGGCAAGCACCGCAAGCGCCTCTGAGATGTTGTGCAGGCTGTTGTTGGAGAGCGAGAGCATGGAGAGCGACACGAGCCGGCCATAATCCTCTGGCAATTTCCCGGTCAATCTGTTCTTGGCAAAGCTGAGCGACTTGAGCTCACTACAATCCGCCAGGCTAACGGGGAGTGATCCATTCAGGTGGTTCGTTGCAAGGTCAACAGAAGCAAGCAGCGGCATACCAGAGAAGTTGACATGAGCAACTGGACCCGACAGCGAGTTGTTCCGGAGGTTGAGGTCGCGGAGAGACGACAGTGACGACAGCGACTGCGGCAGCGACCCAGAGAAGCCATTGGAGTACGCCCAGAGATGCTCCAGCGACGTGAGGTCGCCGAACACATCCGGGAGCCGCCCGGAGAAGCGGTTCAGGACAAATCCAGCAAGGTGAGGTTTCTGAGCTCGCGGAGGCGCGAGCTCACCTGGCCGGCGAGCCCGTTGGAGGCGAGGGAGAGCTTCCGCAGCCCGGCGAGGCCGAAGATCGCGGCGGGGAGGGCGCCCGAGAAGGAGTTGGCGCCGAGGAAGAGCTCCTGGAGCGTGGCAGCGCAGGGCGGCGGGGTGGCGGACGAGGGCAGCGCGCCGGCGAGGCGGTTGCCGGAGAGGTAGAGCACCCGCAGGGCCGGCGCGCCGGCGCAGAGGTCGGGCCCGAGCGCGCCGGAGAGGGAGTTGTTGCTGGCATTGAAGGCGACCAGGCCCGGGAGCGCGGCGAGGTCGGGCAGCGAGCCGAGGAGCAGATTCGAGGACAGGTCCGCGGCGCGGAGCCCGGGGATGGCGGCGACAGGGGAGACGCCCCCGGAGAGCGCGTTGCGGCTGAGGTCGAGCTCCCGGAGCCGCGCGAGGCCGGCGAGGGAGTCTCCCGGGATGGGCCCCGCGAGCCCGCGCCCGGGCAGCCGAAGCGCCGTCACGCGGCCGCCGGCGCCGTCGCAGCCCACGCCCTCCCAGCAGGAGCCACCGTCGCCGGACCAGGCGGCGCGGAGGAGGACGTCGCCGCCGGCGGTGAGGTTCCCCGCGAAGGCCCGCAGCGCGAGGAGGTCGTCCGGGTGGCACGCCGCCGCTTCCGCCGGCGGCGGCGGCAAGAGCACCACGGACAACGCCAAGAAGAGGAGCGGCGGCCGCAGAAGGCAGTATTTCGCCATGGATTCGGCCCTTCTCTGCTCTGATTTGCGCGCCGTTTTTTTTTTTTGCGCGCCGTTCTGTGCGGGGAAGATGGCCATGGGGGATTCTTTTTTCGTTTGCACAGAAACAACGAACCGGTATGTCTCTTTGGCGGTGGCAGATGTCGTAATACTTTCTAACATGTAGGGGTAGAATCAGAAACAAAAATAACGTACCAACCATCACCTGTAGCCATATTATATAGTAGAGATATCTTGGATCTGCAATAATTTTGAAGAATTAAATTCTAGCCGAAGTTTCTTTAGTTAAGTTGTCCTCTCATTGGAGGAGAGAAATTTAAATACTATTGAAAATAGTTACACAAAGTTTTCTCTCCATTATTGTTAATACGAGAACATTTTATAAATTTTATCATTTGGTTGAAACTTGCCAGTTACCAACTGGCACGAAATAGAGACCAGGTATGTATGTAATAGAGTGTTCACTTTCAGTTTGAAAGGGCACTGTTTCGAAAAATCGTCGAAAGGCTCTTCATTCCCAATGTCTTTCCAAGACACGTCCAATTGGCCAAATGGACCATTAAGGAATTAACCAAATATAACCTCCTCCCTCCATATCTGTTTCATTGTCAATTTCTCATGACCCTACACTGATTTTTAAATTAGTTACAAAAACTTTTCCCTCCATTATAAATTTATCATCTGCTTGGAACTTGCCAGTTACCAACTGGCACTAATTAGAGACCGAGTATGTATGTAACAGAGTGATCACTTCAGTTAGCCCGTGTCTATGTTATAGAATGACTTTTGATTCTTTACACACATTTACAGGGCGCCACTGCATAGAAGTTACTCCATCGTCTAAAGTGTCTCTAATTTCAGAGGATCTATGCATTGGATGCGCTATTTGTGTGAAGGTCTGACTACTTTTCCTTTTGTGGTTGTCTCTGGATATGATCAGTCCTAATGTGCAAGGTCTTAATAACCTTCTCTCTTGTTGTTGCTCATGCAGGTATGCCCCTTTAATGCTATACAAATTATCAACTTGCCAAGTAGCCTTGACAAGGAGACGACACATCGGTATGGACCAAATTCCTTCAAGCTTCACAGGTACACAAATATTCCTCGTGTCTGTGATATTCAATCCCCCATAATGTTCTTATGTTAAGAGTTTTCTTTTGCCATTATTGTAGGTGTAGCTACTGACTGTTGTCTACCTGAGCTGTTGTTGGTACCTACTGACATATACCTATCTTTTCATTTTGTTTTGTAGGCTTTCTGTTCCAAGACCTGGCCAAGTTTTGGGCTTGGTGGGGACAAATGGTATTGGGAAATCAACTGCACTTCAAATATTGGCTGGGATTTTTAAGCCCAACTTGGGTAACTTCACACAGTAAGCGACACCAAGTTACGTTTGCTTTTGGGTGCTGTCTAAAAATAATTTCATTGGAAAGTTCGTGTCTACTGTCTGCTGTGATTCTCATGGACATACCAGTATTCAAATCCATAAAGATACGTACTGGTCTCCGACTAGTGTTCATTATTGATGGGGTTTGTTTAAATGGAAGTAATTAAATGGTGGGCATGGATTCTATATACGGACATTCTCCGACTAGTGTTGGGATAGTTTTCTTCTGATCCATCGTTTATGGAGTATTTTTTGCAATTGGTAACCGGTGAGTAGCTCTGATCAATTAGGGCTATCATTTTACTGCACACACACGTACATATCTTAGAGATGTAGTAATTTCCATTTTTCTGATCATTTAGCTCCTTCCGTGTGCCTGTTTACTGATTTCGGTGGTGCACAAGTGTGATTGGTGCTGGCTGCTTCTCTATTTTCCCCTGGTGCTCTTCGGTACCACCCGTTTTGCAACCAATTATACCTCCTATCTGATTGTCAGCTATGGGCTTACTTTCTACGTAAATATCTTAGAATTACTACATTTTTTGTAATGCAATTTAGCTCCATTCTGCCTCTTTTCTTCAGGAATATTACAGCTTGTTAGAGAGCTACACATTTTTCAGGTTGACTTATAAGCATATGCCTATTTGATCGCTGATTATTCATTATGTAACATGGCTTGTATTAATTCTTTCATTGATACCAGCAAGGTTATGACTAGGTATGCAGCTTTTCATTTAAAAAGAAAGCTTTGCTTACCTCCTGCATGTCGTAGTGGAATAACTTCGGGTCTGTTGATTTTGTCTCCTTATCATACATACATCAGCCACTTCCTACTGAAACAAACAAAAAATCCTATACAGCATCTCTTTTGGCAAATTCTTGAAACGAATATCTTTTATGTTAACTACTCAGACTTTGATTCTATACGGGAGATCCATATCATCATTTTTCTTAAGATTCATGTTCATCTTGAACCTATTTCCCTCTATGGTAGAGCTATCCATTCAAATATGGTTGCTTTCTTCTTTCCTGAACTTTTTACCACCATATGACTTCCATATTCTTTTGTTTATTTACTTCCATTTGATATTTCATTCATGTACATTGTTACCTGCTTGCTTACCATTAATTTCACGCCCATTCTGCTATTTGGTCATTTCCATTTTGTCATTTTGCCATTAAGCCAATAGCTACAAACGAGACCATAATTCTAAAACTTTGCAAAATATTTATGTCTATTTGAACAGGCAGCGTATGGCTTCGGCCCAAGAGAAAACACTGTACTGAGAGCACATATGCTGCCCCTGATGTGATTTCCGTTTTTTGTGTTTGGAATACCAGTAAAGTGGGTATATGTGATGGGCTGGCCCCTCAGCAAGAGTTCTTCGTCGGCTTGGACAATTTTAACGTTGGGTTCAGTTTGGGAGAGACCAGCACATCAAAGGTCGTTGTCTAGCAAATTGCTTTACCAATTTCCACTAATTGACGTTGCTATTGATATTTCAAGTTTTAGTTGATCTTTTGCTTATTAGTTGGTAAGCGATCCGACCCCTGCGCTTCCATTTAGTGAATTGCCGTCTGACATCGGAATGCATGGAGGCAACACCATCAGCTCGACGTACAACATCAGGAACGCCGACAAGCTATTTTGACAGGTTTCGGAAATGCAGTGCAGTGGTCGATGTTGGAGCTCCCGTCCCCACTGACGCCCTCAGGCCTCCAAGGGCATACGTGCCTGGTCTCTTACGGCGACTCCAGCACCAGAGCCTTTGTACTGGACATCAGCTCCCCGGTCAATTCTCTCCGGTATTGCTTTCCTGGTAGAATAGCTATAGCTACCGGCGTAAATTCTAGTGACGGCGCAAATTTACATCGCTTAGCATCTTACTTAAGTCATCTTACAAAGAGCTAGTAGCTTCAGTTATGCATTTATTCACGTGAAATATACTTCTTCCATTTAGGCATATGATTCTTGACTTTCTATGTGCTCCATTTTGTTAAATGTAGTTTTATGATATACTTATGCCCTCATACATTTTGCTTTACTAACTTTTCTTTCCTGTCAGTAACTTTTCGAGACGTGATAGAGTCCCCTAGGCGAAAACCTAGGGTTTTGAGTCCTCCGGCGAGTTGGCCGTGAGTTTCGCATCTCCGACGGGTGCTCCATCCCGCTCGTTCCCCGATCTCTTTGGAGCTTCCCCCTTCCGGCGGAGTGGTGTGGCCATCTAGGGTTTTGAGGTGGGTGCTCTTCCTCGTGCCATGGCGGACTCGGGTGCTGGTGGTTCTCGGGCGGGATCGGCGGACGATCCAAGTTCTCTCCTAGAACGTCTACAGCTGGAAGAACAAGAGCTTGACGATCTGGTTTGGGAAGAAGAGGTCGATGATCCCAAGGAGGTATCGAAGTGGCTGGCGCTGGTTCGGGTCCTCACGTCGAAATTCTTCAGTCAAGGGGCACTGATTGCGGACATGAGAGCCGCTTGGAATCCTGCAAAAGAGGTAATCTGGAGAAGAATAAATCCTAATCTTTTCTCGGTTCAATTCAATTGTCTTGCTGATTGGAATAAGGCAATGCATCAAGGACCATGGGAGTTCAGAGGGTTTGGTGCGCTTCTAATGGCAGAATATGATGGTCTCTCGAACCCTGAAAATGTTAAGCTGGATAAGTTAGAGACATGGAGCCAGATACATAAACTGCCGGACGCGGTTCTGAAAAATGCAGCGTTTGTGAGGAATATGGCTAAGCGGATCGGAGAGGTAGAAATTCAGATCACCCTTCCAAGCGGCTTTGTTGGTCAATTTATTCGTGTAAGGGTGAAGCTAGATGTTGAACAGAAACTGACCCGTTTTGTTAGTTTTACGAGAGCAGGGAAGACGGAATTCTTTCAGGTGAAGTATGAGAAACTCCCGACTTTCTGCCGTGCTTGTGGAAAATTAGGTCATTGGCATCAAGAGTGTGGTACGGGAGAGCATGAGGAAGATAAGTTACAATGGGGACCGTTTATTCTCGCACCTAGACGAGGACGGGGCGGTGCTCTAGGAGCAGGTCGTGGTTCTGGTCGAGGTCGGGATGGAGGCCGTGGTGATGAGAGATTTGGCGCTAGAGGAGGCCGTGGTGGTTTTGGCAGGGGTGAGTTTGCAAGCAATAACATTAATGGAATTTTTAATCCGGATGCTCATGACCCTTCAATCAGCTGGAGATGGAACAAGTTGCACAAGCAACCGGGGCATACAACGGATGAAGATACAGATGATCTCGACCTAGAGGAAAATGGTACTACGGTGATAACTGAAACCCATCCCTCTGCACGCAAACGCCTAGCCTTGGGTACAGACCCTAGGTTACAAAACAATATGTCGATAGTGGCTGCTGAGAAGATCCCTGCCAACTCGGCCCGAGCTGAATTTGCCCCTTTGGGGACGGATGATTTTCAGACAACTCCTCAAAAGAATTCTAACAAGAAGAAAATGAAATTAAATAGTGGAGAGGCAATTGATACTAAAAGTAATCAGGAGGAAGGAACTGCAATGGTTGTAGAGGAATCAGGGTCAGAATTAGAAGTTGCTTCAATGGAGGATGATAACAACAACTTACCAAAGGATGGAGCTGTCTCCCCTTCACCAGGATCGGCGGGCTCCTTTGCGGAGTCTGTCCGGGTGCAATGAAGATATTAGGCCTTAACTGTCAGGGCTTGGGTAATGCCCCGACAGTTCTTGCGCTTGTGGATGTCCAGAAGCGATATAACCCTGAGGTGATGTTCTTGTCGGAGACACACCTTGACGATTATCCGGCGGAATGCTTAAGAAGAAGATTAAAGATGGACCTGAAAATAATCAATTCAAGTGATGGTAGAAGCGGGGGCGTCATTCTTTTTTGGAGAAAGGATGTTGTGATACAGCAAATTTTCTCTCACCCCAAGTATATTGATGTCCGTGTTATCGAAGGCCCAAATAAGGTTTGGAGGCTAACTGGGATTTACGGAGAGCCGCGGTGGGAAGACAAATATAAAACCTGGGATAAACTGAGGGAGCTGAGAGATGTTTCGAATTTACCTTGGACTATTATTGGCGATTTTAATGAAATTTTGTTCTCACATGAAAAGGAGGGGGGCAATCGCCGTCCTCATAGATACATGGATGCTTTTCGTGATGCTTTGGTGGACTGTGAGCTAGAGGATATTGGGTTCTCCGGTGAGGTGTTCACCTGGAAAAGGGGTCGGATACGAGAAAGACTGGATCGGGTGGTTGCGAATGGTGCATGGTCCTTGATGCACCCAGCGGCTGGACTAGTGCATTTGGATTATATTAAGTCTGACCATAGACCAATACTCCTTGATACAGAACATCAGATCATGGCGACATCAAACCGTCCAAAACAGAAGAAATTTGAGGCGAATTGGTTACAGGAGAAAGGGTTTACTGAGGAGGTCCAACGGGTCTGGGACATGGCCGGCCCAGAAGATGGGGTATTGTCGAGGTTGAGCCGCATGCACACAATGCTCCATGCATGGGACAGCAGGGTGCTTCGGCAGCCGAAGAGGCGTCTCCGTAAAGCACAGCGTGAACTTCAGAAAGCCATGGACGGGCCTATTTCCGATGACAACGAGGCAAAAGCAAAGGAAATGGCTACCTTAGTCGAATTGCTGTTAGAACAAGAAGAGATATACTGGGCGCAGCGGTCTAGAGCAAACTAGCTGCAGTTTGGGGACAGAAACACATCGTTTTTTTCATCAGTTTGCTTCTGCTCGCCGAAAGAAGAATTATATTAAAAAGCTGCGAGATGGGGAGGATGTTTGGGTAGAAGGTACTGAGATGGTGAAATCGTTGGTGTTCAATTATTTTCTAACCTCTTTATGTCTGAAGTACAGGAGCTTGACCCAGCCGTATTGGACAAAATACAACCCAAAGTCACCCAAGACATGAACGAAAGATTACTGGCTCCTTTTTCAGCTGAGGATGTAAGAAAGGCGGCCTTTAGCATTGGAGACTTGAAGGCCCCAGGACCCAACGGACTCCATGCGATCTTCTATAAAAAATTCTGGAATGTGTGCGGCCAATCTATTACTGATGAAGTGTTACAAACCTTAAATTCCGGCGTTATACCCGATGGGTGGAATGATACAACGGTGGTTCTTATCCCGAAAGTTGAAACTCCGGAGATGATTACACAATTCCGGCCCATAAGTTTATGCAACTTCATCTACAAAATCATCTCCAAAATGTTGGCGTTTCGCCTCAAAGGTATACTACCGGATGTTATCTCTCCCACACAGAGTGCTTTTGTCCCTGGACGGCTTATCACAGATAATGTTCTGGTTGCATATGAGTGTGTTCATTCGATAAAAAATAAAAGGGCTGGGGCTAATGGTACGTGTGCAGTTAAACTGGACATGCACAAAGCCTATGATCGAGTGGAGTGGTTATTTCTTGAAAATATGATGAGAAGATTGGGGTTTGTGGAAAGATGGATCACTTTGATGATGGCTTGTGTGATCTCTGTTAGATATCAAGTCAGATTTAATTCCGAGGAAACAGATAGGTTTGTTCCTACGAGAGGTCTAAGGCAAGGGGATCCCCTGTCCCCTTATTTATTCCTGTTATGTGCAGAGGGTTTATCTAATCTTTTGTTGTATGAAGAAGAAGTTGGTGGCATGGATGGGATACGGGTGTGCAGAAATGCACCGTCAGTTTCACACCTTTTATTTGCTGATGATTCCCTGATTCTCATGAAGGCAGACATGAATAATGCAACTTCGCTACAACGAGTTCTAGATACTTACTGTGCTAATTCGGGACAGATGGTAAGCCTAGCTAAATCAAGCATTTTTTTTCTTTCCTAATACTAATGCTCTTATTAGGGCAGAGATATGTACAGCCTTGCATATAGACACAGAAGCCCTTTCAGATAAATACCTGGGATTGCCTGCCCTTGTGGGGGCCGATAGAAGTGATTGCTTTGAACATTTTATTGAGAGAATTATCCAGAGAATAAATGGATGGAAGGAAAAACTGTTATCCATTGGGGGAAAGGAAATTCTCCTAAAGGTGGTTGCCCAAGCGATCTCGGTCTATGCAATGTCGGTCTTCCTAATACCAAAAGGTGTGTGCAAACGCATGACGGATGCCATTGCTAAATTCTGGTGGGGGGACGATGAGAATAGTAACAAAATGCACTGGCTTGCATGGTGGAAATTATGCTACCCTAAGAATGAAGGGGGCATGGGTTTTCGGGATTTCCACTCTTTTAACTTGGCTATGCTAGCAAAACAAGTCTGGAGATTGATCACTGACCCTGAGTCGTTATGTGCACGGATTCTCAGAGCTAAGTACTATCCGAGTGGAGATTTAATGCAAGCTGGTCCGAAGGCAGGTTCCTCCTTCACGTGGCAAAGTATTCTGGCTGGTTTAAACACTTTCAAAACAGGTTACATTTGGAGAGTAGGTAATGGAGAAAGTATTAATATTTGGAATGACCCGTGGATTCCCTCCAGCCCAAATCTGAAAATTATGTCCCCAAGAGGTACATCGGTATATACAAAAGTGCATGAACTTATTAGCCCTATAACTGGTACATGGGATGCAACTCTTCTCGAGAATCTTCTAAATCCGATCGATGTACAACGGATTCTTCAAATTCCAGTGCATTCTCAGGGCTTTTCCGACTTCATTGCCTGGGCTCATACGTCACATGGTAGATATGAGGTTCGATCTGGGTATCATGTGCAATGGAAACACCAATTTGGTGCTTCGGCTGCTGCTGTAGCTCTTCCAGGTGCGTCAATTACTAACCCAGTTTGGAAGATTATATGGAGTCTTAAAGTACCGAGTAAAGTAAAAATATTTATATGGAGAACAATGCATGGAATCATCCCGCTTAATTGCATTCTTGCTAATCGACATATTCCAATTAGTGGGGCTTGTCCGATCTGTAACCAAGGAGCAGAAGATACACTACACCTCTTATTTCGCTGTTGTGTTGCAAAGGATCTTTGGACTGCTCTAAACCTTGGCGAGTTTATTGAAGAAGCATGCACTGTTGATCGGGCTGGTTCTGCTGTCCTGGAGTATATTTTCCGGCTTCAGTCCAACCAATTTCCTGGCCTGGATTCGGTTCAGCGGAAAGAAACTATAGCTATTGCATGCTGGTATCTCTGGTGGCTGAGAAGAAGCAGGACACACAATGAAGATGTTCCATCCATACTCAAGTGCAAGTTCTCTATACTGTCTATGGCGGCTAATTATGGCAGGGATAAAAAACTTAGGACGTCTGCTGGAATTTATAAGTGGATTAGACCGGCTCCTCGACAGGTAAAACTTAATGTTGATGCTGCGTTTAATGATGACATGCGTGCAGGAGCCATCGGTGCGGTCCTTCGAGATTTTCAGGGGTCGTTTATAGCTGCTTCATCTATGTATATTCCTCATGTCTCTACGGTGATGATGGCAGAAGCAATTGCAATGAGAGAGGGCCTGGATCTTGCGAATAGACTTGGGTACAGTGTCGTTGAAGCTGAATCCGATTCTACTGATGTGATTGAAGCTTGTACGGGAGGTGAGACTTGGTGGAACGAATCAGCAGCAATATTTGCAGAATGTGTTGACCATGTTGCTTCGATTGGGAAAGTTGTTTTCCAGCACTGCCCAAGGGAAGCAAATGGAGCGGCTCACGATCTTGCTAAAAATAGTTTCTCTCTTAAAACTACTTGTAATTGAGTCGATGAACCCCCGGGGTTTTTGTTAGATGCGTTGTTGAACGATGTAACCTTGTGATTTTGTGGATGCGGCAAGTTTCAGACGCACTCTTTTCCTAACCAGGGTACCGAAAGGGACTGGCAGGGTTTTAATGAGGCGGCTTGCTGACCTAATATAGTGGAAAAGTTTCAAAAAAAAAAGTTGGTAAGCGATCCGACCCTGTACTTCCATTTAGTGAATTGCCGTCTGACATCGGAATGCATGGAGGCAACACCATCAGCTCGACGTACAACATCTCCTCATCGTTGGACAGGAACGCCGACAAGCTATTTTGACAGGTTTCGGAAATGCAGTGCAGTGGTCGATGTTGGAGCTCCCGTCCCCACTGACGCCCTCAGGCCTCCAATGGCATACGTGCCTGGTCTCTTACGGCGACTCCAGCACCAGAGCCTTTGTACTGGACATCAGCTCCCCGGTCAATTCTCTCCGGTATTGCTTTCCTGGTAGAATAGCTATAGCTACCGGCGTAAATTCTAGTGACGGCGCAAATTTACATCGCTTAGCATCTTACTTAAGTCATCTTTGTTCTAGAATGCATGATTCTGGATCGGCCTAGTGAGAAGCACGCATCTACCACTTGCTTACAAAGAGCTAGTAGCTTCAGTTATGCATTTATTCACGTGAAATATACTTCTTCCATTTAGGCATATGATTCTTGACTTTCTATGTGCTCCATTTTGGTAAATGTAGTTTTATGATATACTTATGCCCTCATACATTTTGCTTTACTAACTTTTTTGGATGCTTGTGTAATATAATTATCTATCGTTTCAGGCACCAAAAACAAATTACTCACCATTGAGATGACAAATGACTTGGCAATTGGGAAGAAGCCAGCATGATATTTACACCCTTATCACTCAAGAGGCAGAAGCTAACTTCTAGCTGAATTAGTTAAAGCTCTACAGATGATTACATGAATTGAAATATGTGAAACGGTGTAGCTTTCTAGTATAAACCATGGATATAAATTATTGACCATATTGGTACTTTTATGTGGCGTAATTATGCCACCAATTATTTTGTTTCATTTTTACGGATGCACCAAGCTATGTCAGAGTTCTTATGTTCAAGTTTTGTGTGATTTCAACAACTTATGTGACAAAATAATGGACTGCGGATTTCAGCCTTTTACATTGATTGTAATTTCACGATCAGATTGTGGAGTGTCCTAGCAGCTTTTCTTACTCGGCCGTGACCAGCGGCGAAGCGCGGCGGTGCACGCGAGGGTGGCGGAGGCGGCCGGTGCGCCGGTCGCGGCCAAGGGCGTGCCCAGCTGCGAGGCGCGGCGGTGTGCGCGAGGGTGGCGGAGGCGGTCGCCGGTGCGCCAGTCGCGGCCGAGGGCGTGCCCAGCGGCGAGGCGCGGCGGTGCGCGCGAGGGTGGCAAGGCGGTCGCCGGTGCGCCGGTCGTGGCCGAGGGCGTCGCCCAGCGCGGTGGTGCGCGCGAGGGTGGCGGAGGCGGTCGCTGGTGCGCCGGTCGCGACCGAGGGCGTCGCCCAGCACGGTGGTGCGCGCGATAGTGGCGGAGGAGGCCGCCGTGGCGCCGGTCACGGCCGAGGGCGTGCCCAGCTGCGAGGCGCAGAAGTGCGCGCGAGGGTGGCGGAGGCGGTCGACAGCGGCGTGCTCAGAATGCCATTCGCGTTCTCGACGCACACAGCTCCGGCCGAAGCGCCAGGCATAGCCACGAGTTCGCTGACGCGTCTCTCGGTCTCGGGCTCGTCTAGCAGCTTCTCCACGAGTGTTGGCACCGCCCAACGTTGACGATACTAGTGGAATTCGGTGCGGCGACACGCCGCACCCGTTGTGGTAAATTTGAATTTGGAAGTGTCGATATTTTAAAATTGTGTAGATCTGAGAATTATTGGAATGCAAAGAGAGCGTACGTTTGGAAATTGTTTAGATTTCGAAAGTTATTTAAATTGGAAAGTTATTTAGATTTGAATTCTTTTCACGTTAGTAGAAGGGTTAGACTTGAAAGGCATCTAAAATTTTGGAGTATTCAAATTTGTACGCTGTGTATTTGTGATGGAAATGAAATTTGGAAAATGTCCACATTTTAGACTTGTGTAGATTTAGAAATTTTTGGAAATGCAAAGAAAGCTTATGGTTAAAAATGGTTCAGATTTCGAAATCTATTCAAATTAGGAAGTTTTTCAGATCCAATTTCGTTTTACATTTTTAAAATGGTTAGATTTGGAGGAAACTTCGATATAGGTATAGATTTTGATGTTGAAAATGTCCAAATTTCGAATTTGATCATATGCAGTAAATAGTCAGTATTTATCTTTGTGATTATTTTGATATATTTTTCATATTTTGTTGGTGGATGTAGTTAAAGGTACTGATTTTGTAGCATTTAGTAGTTAATGGAAATTGTTTAAATACCCTAAAATAATATCTATAAAGTGTTTTGAATTTCGTAAAGCATGCTCTATTTTAAATTTTGTTTTTTGATTCAATTACATTTATTTGGAAAATAAGGTTGAAATAACTATGTCTCAATATTCACATTTTTTTTGGTATTCTTATTTTGATTTTTGTAAAGCTCATGATATAATTGGGTAGTTGTATGTAAATGATTTACCAAACTCTATTTGGATGAGATGTTTTGTATCCAAATTTGGAAAAAATCCCGTAAATACATGAATTGGGTTATTTTGTTCTTATAAGTAAACATGGTTCTAAGTTGTTTAAACATGCATGAATTGTTTAAATACCCTAAAACAATATCTATAAAGTGTTTTGAATTTCGTAAAGCATGCTCTATTTTAAATTTTGCTTTCTAATTCAATTACATTTATTAGGAAAATAAGGTTGAAACAACTATGTCTCAATATTCACATTTTTGGTATTCTTTTTTTTAAAGCCTATGATATAAGTGGGTAGTTGTATGTAAATGATTTACCAACTCTATTTGAATGAGATGTTTTGTACCCAAATTTGGAAAAATCCCGTAAATATATGAATTGGGTTATTTTGTTCTTATAAGTAAACATGGTTATAAATTGTTTAAACATGCATGAATTTGTCATAATTAGATAGAAATACCTTTTTTTTGAACATTTTGGTATGTCATTTGCATTTTTTAAACATGTGTGGCATGATAAATTAAGGTTTTTATTTTAAATCCTAGAAGATGGATAACATTTTAAATGGGGTCCAAGTACCACTAAAAATAATATTTGGAAAAACCCCATAATTAAAGAAAGTGGCATTTTAATAATTCTAGGCAAGTCTTAATTTAAGTTGTTCAATCATGCATGAATTTGACATAAATAAATAGTTTTTATTGTTTTGAACATTTTGGTATTTTTCTAATAATTTTCTGAATTACAGATCAAAAGATATGAATTTTATAAATTCTAGCATTTTCTGTAATTAATAAAAATCTGACAGGGGGTCCCACTTGTCAGGGTTTTATTAGTTAATTTCAACCTTTTTTGTATATTTATTAAATATCTGTCAGTTGGGTCCCACATGTCAGGATTCTATTAAATATGAAAAATGTTTATCAAAAAAAACTGACAGCGGGCACCATGGTGACGTCATTTGATGACGTCATCAATGGAGATCTCTCTCTCTCCTGTCCGTGGCTACGGCGATTTGGGGCGAGAGGAGCAGCGCGCGAGGGCGCGTTCGACGCGTACGGACGCGGGAGGCCATCCAGTGGCGGCGCCGCTAGGTTTTGGTCGCCGGAGAAGGCTCGGCGACGCTCTCACGCGGCGGCGCACGGCGCGGTCGGAGACGGAGAAGCTGCGGTAAATCTGCTGGATTTCGAGCCCCCCGGCTTGCGCTGCACGGCGAGGATGGAGTGGAGAACGGCGCGGCCCCGGCGATGGTCTTCGATTTGAGCAGGGAGGTGCGAGGCGGTGGCGCGACGCGTCGGCGGCGGCGGCGTTCTCCGGCCGCGCGGGAGAGAGAGAAGAGAGGGAGGGGGCTGTGGGGTATTTTTGCAAGGTAGTCCCTGGATTTCCTGAAAATTGTAAACAGGTCCTTCTTAGTTAGGAAGTGCGGACTGCGGTGCAATTTCCGGAAAGCGCAGGTTCTTTTTTGTAAAACAACCACGGGGACACTGTAGAAGTGTGTTACTGTAGATGTGCGCTGAATCGTAGCCATTCGTTAGACGGATCGGACGGTCAGAGAAAAACTGGTGACGTGGGCAGGTGGAGAGGAGGCTGAGATGCTCAACTTTGATATATAGATTGATTACCGCCTGCAGATGCGACCTACAGCTAGCCAGCTACGTACACAGTCAAGCTAGCTAGGCGCCTAGGCGCGCGAGCACAACTAGCCATCCATGCAGGTTGCAGGAGTGTAGTACTGCTCCCACGGGCCAGCTTCCGCGTTGGCCATAAAAAAAAGCAAAAGAAAACAGTTTAAAAAGGACGTATCAATTAGAAGGAACACAATTTTAAGGGGGTATTTGCAAAATACCATCGGCCATGTCAGCGACTTAACGTCCATTTCGACGGAGTGACTAACGTGGCTCTACCACGCAACTAAGTGACCACGATTTGACGTTTTTCCAGTTGGTGACTAATGCGCTCGCTCGTGGCAACTTTGTGACCGCACAGGCGTTTTACTCATATATATATATACTAGGGATAGTTAGCGCGGCAATGCCGCGCGTCCGTCTGATAATTTTCAAATATATTTTTTAGAAAGTATGCATATGAATATTATTTGAATTAAGAGAAGTTTATGATTAGGAGATTTTTCGAGATTGTTAAAATTTGTCGCGTTGAAATGTATTTAAATTTGTATTCTTTGAAAGTTTGCAAAAATGATTACATTTCGGAGGTATTTGAAATCATTTAATATGTGGATTTGAAATTTGAGTTGGAATGGTCAAATAAGGGTGGTTTTCCCATAAAATTGTCGGAATGTAGTTCAATTTGAATTTTTAAAACTTATTTGGTTTGTGCGAAAAACAGTTGACAATTTTTTTCCCCAGCATTTTGATATATTTTTTATATTTGTCGATGGGTATGTATAGAATTTTTTCCGGTTTTTGTTTTGCTGTGCAATTTAAATTTGGTAATATGTTCAGTTAAAAATTGTTCAGGTTTAAAATTAGTGAAATCGAAAGAAGTTTGCGTTTAAAAATTGTTTACATTTTGAATATTGTTCAAGTTGGGGTGTTTTGCAGATTCAAATCATTTCATGTTTGTAAAATGATTAGATTTCGCAGGTATTTAAGATTTTGAAATATCGAAATATGAAATTTGATCGTATCGAATTAAAAAACAACTTTTTTATTTGAGGGTATATATAGAAATAATTTCATGTTGTAGAAATTGTTCTAAGGAGGAAGTTTTTTTTCCAAATATTTACCAATCTGAAGTGTTTTAACATATTTGTTTTTTGACGTAAATAATTAGTATTTGTTTTGTTGGAGCATTTTGTTGTATCTTTTGTTTTTTTCCGGATGGGAATTTTTGGAGGTTCATCTATTTAGTCGATATTTAATAAAATCAAATGCGTAAAATTAGAGGAAGGCAATTTGGATTTTGTGTAGATATTAATCGTGTCCGTTGTAATTTGAAATGTTTTTTCCCTTTCGTAAACTTATCTAAATATAGGCTAAATTGAATCATTCAATTTTTTTGTTTATTTGGCAGAAATAGGTACCTTTTTTTAACTTACCACAGTTTGACAAATTTCATAAATCTCTTTTTTTTTGTTGCAAGAAAATTATTGGAATGCGAATATTATTTGAATTGGGGAAATTTACTAAATATTTGATAATTTTTTGGAAAAAATTGGAAAATTTATTGAAGTATGAGTATTATTTGAGTTCGGAAAAGTTTGTGCTTAAAAAATGGTGGGATTTTGTAAGTTCAAATGTGGTTACATTTTGAGTTAATTATCTTAGTTAGCACCATAATGTAAGGAAAATATATTATGGGTATGCTAAAATATAATGTTGTTTTTTGGTTGTAAATATGTATGTTGAATAATTTGTTTGAAGAAATATATTATATGCAATCCATCTTTAGAGCAAAAATGAATTTGTGATTTCTTGGAATATGCATGTAGTGAAGCATTATTTAAATGTAACTATACAATTAGGGAGAGGTAAGTTCAATTTGAGTATTTGTTAAATTGAGTTGCATAATTGGAGGGAATTCAGTTATATTATCTGAAAATATTAGTCTGTTCGAATTGGCATGATATGTTTGTGTTTTTTTCCTAAATATTTAATTTAGCTGAATAACTGGTGGGTATATATTTTGTGAGTATTTATTGGAGTCAATTTGAAATGAATCCATAATTAGAATAAATGAATTTGCATTTTGTCTAAATATTCGTCTAATCAAGCATTGTTTCAACTGTAAGCACGTATTTAGAGAGATTTAGGTTATATTACTTCCAATCATGGTAGCTAATTTGAAATGCTCAAATACGGTTTCATTCTGCTATAATTTTCTTGTGTAGCACCATAATTAGAAGAAATATATTGTGGTTATCTCGAAATGGTAATTATTTCTAGCATTTATTAAATATGTTTGCATAATTGGAGGAAGCTAAGTTAAATTAGTTGTAAATATTAATTTATTTCGAAATGATGTAGTAAGTTTTTATGTTACCTTAAAAGTTTTATTTAACTTCGTAATCAGAGGGAACACATTATCTGAGATTCATTAAATTCAATCTATTTTTAGAGGTATTGAATATGTTTTTCTTTTCGACATATTCACCAAATTTAAGTTTTTAGATATGTTTGCATTATGCCAAAAGTAGTCACATTTTTTTTTGTGGTTTTTATTACAGTTTAAAGAAAGATGTAGAATTCAAATTTTGTGTAAAATTTATGATTTGAAATAACTTTGGGGAGTTTTTTTGTGTGGAAATTGAAATAATCTGAAAAAGATCACTAAGTTTTTCAAATTGCTGTTTTGATTTTTACATTTTTTATGAAATTGGTCTCAATTGATTTCGAATTTTATTTGAAAAGTTGTACAAATATTGGGGAATTGAAATCAATAGAGGTATTGAATATGTTTTCCTTTTCCACATATTCACCAAATTTAAGATTTTTAGATATGTTTGCATTATGCCAAAAGTAGTCACATTTTTTTTGTGGTTTTTATTACAGTTTAAAGAAAGATGTAGAATTCAAATTTTGTGTAAAATTTATGATTTGAAATAACTTTGGGAAGTTTTTTTGCGTGGAAATTGAAATAATCTGAAAAAGATCACTAAGTTTTCAAATTGCTGTTTTGATTTTTACATTTTTTATGAAATTGGTCTCATTTGATTTCGAATTCTATTTGAAAAGTTATACAAATATTGGAAAATTGAAATCTAAAATAGAAGGGAAAAAAATAGAAAGGCCGTCTGGACGCGCAGGAAGCGGCCCAGCCCAGCTAGGAGCCCGTCTCGCCCGACCCAGGCCCACTGTGGCGTCGGCGCTACGTCACCGCGGCCGGAGCTGCCGCGGCGGAGGCGTCGACGCCGGCGTCGCTCCACGGCATTTCGGGACGCGCGGATGGCTGCGGCGGATGCGCGTCGTCGCGATCTGTCTGAAGGTGGCGGCGCCGCCACGTATAGGTCGCCGGAGCATCGCTGGCGGGCCGCGGACGCGGCGGCGGCCCGCGAGGACGGCGACGTCGATTCCGGCGAAATAACGGCGTCCTGGCAAGCGAGAGTGAGCGAGAGGGAGAAGCGGAGACGGCGGATCCCGTGGTGGGCCGCGATTTGGACGGGGAGAAGCGGAGAGCGGCGGGGCGCAGCGGCGTCGTCGGCGACCTTCGCGTCGCGCGCGAGGAAGAAAGGGAAAGGGGGCAGTCTGAGGATGTTTTTACGGAAAAGTCCGTGCGTTCTCATGTATTTGCGAATAGGTCCTTCGCTGCGGTAAAAAATGGACCGCGGGTTTGGTTCCGAAAGTTCTGGGTTCTTTTCTGTAAAAGTGACTGCGCCAATAACCGTGCGGGGCAACGTGGCGGCTCTTGATTGGAAGAAATCCCTCTGCTACAGTAACACTGTAGCTGCGCGATTTTTGGCGTGATCCTGACCGTTGGAGGCACTGATCGAACGGCTGTGGTTAGGGGGTGACGTGGATGCCAGAACTGAGAGCGATTCTGTCCTACTAAATTTGTACTAAATCATACCATATTATATGCTCACGTGTAGATCTACTCATATGGAGTCCAACAAAATTGGATTTTTCATTTTATGATTTATCTATGATTTACTATGATTTTTCAAAGATTTAGTGAAAATAAATAAAAAAAGAAAAAGACAAAACCACCCACACGGCAGCAAACCCGCCGACACTGTAGCAAACCTCTGGTACTGTAGCAAATCCACCGTTGAAAACCGGCTGGGGGTTAAAATAGACGGTTTTGCAAAGTTCAAGGAGTAAATTAGACCGTTTCATAGTTGAGGGGGTGAAGTAGACCACCCTTAATAGGTGGAGGGTTAAGTAGACTTTTTCCATTTCCAAAAGAAGGCAACACCAATCTATTACACATAAAGAAAAAAAAAGAAAAAAAAGGAGGAAGCAACCTTTTTTTTATCAGCTGAGTTCTTCTAGTTCAGTCAGTCTAGAGAAGAACGGCCATATCGCCAACTACTGTGCGATCTCCGGGTGAACTGCTGTGGCGCGAAGCTCAGACCAAACATCTCCCTCAGCGCCTTCCCAGGCTCCAGGAGCCCGATCAGTCTGGCCACGAGGGACGCGCTCTCCCTCACGTGCTCCAGATTCTTGGCCTCCGTCCAAAGGCGCCGAGCGACCTGCAGCCGCCTCCTGCCGCCTCCTCTTGGAGGACAGCGAGACTTCCCACTTGGTGTACAAGCTTTCGCGTTCCTGGATCGTCAGCCGCTTCTGCATCTGCCTGCAGAGCATCTCCCTCTCACGTTGCAGCTTCTTTGCACTGAACAGCAGGTGACTGAGTCTGAGTGATGCGATACAGAAAAATTGTGAAAAACAAAATGAAGATGAGTTACCTTGAAACCAGAAAGTACTAACACTGCCTGCTACCACGTTACGCCCCATGCTTACGTTGGGAGTATGTATTTTTGAGAAATGATAGCCTCCTAAGCTCCACTTCCATGTAAATGGCGTCGGCTGGGTCTCCTTTGAACAACAGGAAAAAGTAAGTCCTGTGGACCAAGGAAACGTTGCATTCATGCCATAGGTCAATGATCTCTTGCTGTTTCTTCTCGAATTCCAATGGCCAGCGAGAAGGTGATTGCAAGGCATCCATAATGGGATCCAGCCCCACGCTCCTTATGGTCCCTTCGGCCAATTCTCCATTATCACCCTGACAATGATATGTAGGATCCCTGACGGGCAAGTTACGAGAGTTAGTTGATACGACGATAAGGAGGCGTGTTGATGTCCTATGCGTCCAAGAGACCAAATGGAAGGGACAGAAGGCGAAGGAGGTGGAGGATACCGGCTTTAAGCTGTGGTACACGGGGACAACTTCAAACAAAAATGGGGTAGGCATCTTGATCAACAAGAGCCTCAAGGATGGAGTAGTGGACGTCAAGAGGCAAGGAGATCGGATTATCCTAGTCAAGCTGATTGTTGGGGACTTAGTTCTCAATGTTATCAGCGCGTATGCCCCGCAAGTAGGCCACAACGAGAGCACCAAGAGAGAGTTCTGGGAAGGTCTTGAGGACTTGGTTAGGAGAATACCTACTGGTGAGAAGCTCTTCATAGGAGGAGACCTCAATGGCCACGTGGGTACATCTAACATAGGTTTTGAAGGGGTGCATGGGGGTTTTGGCTATGGCATCAGGAACCAAGAAGGTGAGGATGTCTTAAGCTTCGCCCTACCTTACGACTTGGTCGTAGCTAACACCCTCTTTAGAAAGAGAGAATGCCACCTAGTGACTTTCAGTAGTGGCCAACACTCTAGCCAGATTGATTTTGTCCTCTCTCGAAGAGAAGATAGACGCGCTTGCCTTGATTGTAAGGCGATACCTGGAGAGAGTGTTGTCCATCAGCATAAGCTGGTGGTGGCTGACTTCCGTTTTCGGATTCGTGTCCAGCGGGATAAGTGCCCAAAAGTTGCTAGAACAAAGTGGTGGAAGTTAAAGGGAGATGCAACTCAACCTTTTAAGGAGAGGGTTTTTAAGGAGGGCCCTTGGGAGGAAGGAGGCGATGCAAACATTATGTGGATGAGGATGGCGACTTGCATTCGGAAGATTGCTTCAGAGGAGTTTGGGGTGTCTAGAGGAAGTAGAAGGGATGCCAAGGATACCTGGTGGTGGAACGTTGAGGTCCAGAAGGCTATTAAGGAGAAGAAGGACTATTTCAGACGCCTATACCTGGACAGGAGCGCAACCAACATGGAGATATATAAGGAGGCAAAGAAGGCCACAAAGCGAGCGGTGAGCGAGGCAAGGGGTCGGGCGTATGAGGATCTCTACCAACGTCTTAACACGAAGGAAGGTGAAAGGGACATCTATAAGATGGCGAAGATGAGAGAAAAGAAGACGAGGGATGTCAACCAAGTCAAATGCATAAAGGACGGAGCAAATCAACTCCTCGTGAAGGACGAAGAGATCAAGCGTAGATGGCGCGAGTACTTCGACAACCTGTTCAATGGAGAGAATGAGAGCTCTACCATTGAGCTAGACGATTCCTCCGATGATACCAGCCGACGCTTTGTGCGGCGGATCCAGGAGGCTGAGGTTAGGGAGGCTTTGAAGAGGATGAAAGGAGGCAAGGCAATGGGCCCTGATGGTATCCCCATCGAGGTGTGGAGAGGCCTTGGAGACATAGCGATAGTATGGCTAACTAGACTTTTCAACCTCATTTTTTGGTCAAACAAGATGCCCGAAGAATGGAGGCGGAGTACATTAGTGCCAATCTTCAAGAACAAGGGGGATGTTCAAAGTTGCACTAATTACCGTGGAATCAAGTTGATGAGCCATACAATGAAGCTATGGGAGAGAGTCATTGAGCACCGTTTAAGAAGATTGACAAGTGTGACCAAAAATCAATTTGGTTTCATGCCTAGGAGGTCTACCATGGAAGCCATCTTCCTGGTACGGCAACTTATGGAGAGATATAGGGAGAAGAAGAAGGATCTTCATATGGTGTTCATTGATTTGGAGAAGGCGTATGATAAGATACCACGAAATGTCATGTGGTGGGCCTTGGAGAAACACAAAGTCCCAACAAAGTACGTTACCCTCATTAAGGATATGTATGATAATGTTGTGACAAGTGTTCGAACAAGTGATGGCGACACCGATGACTTTCCAATTAAAATTGGACTGCACCAGGGGTCAGCTTTGAGCCCTTATCTCTTTACTTTAGTGATGGATGAGGTCACAGGGGATATACAAGGAGATATCCCATGGTGTATGCTCTTTGCGGATGATGTGGTGATAATTGACGATAGTCGGGCGGGGGTTAATAGAAAGTTAGAGCTGTGGAGGCGGACTCTAGAATCGAAAGGTTTTAGGCTTAGTAGAACCAAAACTGAGTACATGCGGTGCAGTTTCAGTTCCAGTAGGCACGAGGAGGAAGAGGTTAGGCTTGATGGACAGGTGGTACCTGAGAAAGACACCTTCCGATATTTGGGGTCTATGCTCCAAAAGGATGGTGATATCGATGAAGATGTGACTCATCGAATCAAAACTGGTTGGATGAAGTGGCACCAAGCTTCTGGCGTCCTCTGTTATAGTAGAGTGCCACAGAAGCTAAAAGGAAAATTCTATAGGACGGCGATTCGACCTGCGATGTTGTATGGCGCAGAATGTTGGCCGACCAAGAGACAACATATCCAACAGTTAGGTGTAGCGGAGATGCGCATATTGAGATGGATGTGTGGCCACACAAGAAAGGACCGGGTTAGGAATGATGATATACGTGAGAGAGTTGGGATAGCACCGATTGAAGAGAAGGTTGTCCAACACCGTTTAAGATGGTTTGGTCATATAGAACGTAGGCCTCCAGAAGCGCCTTTGCATACCGGACGGATAAAGCGGGATGAGAATGTTAAGAGGGGTCGTGGTAGGCCAAACTTGACATGGGAGGAGTCGGTTAAAAGAGACCTGAAGGATTGGAATATCACCAAAGAATTAGCCATGGATAGGGCTGCGTGGAAGTTAGCTATCCATGTGCCAGAACCATGACTTAGTTTTGAGATCTTATGGGTTTCAACTCTAGCCTACCCCAACTTGTTTGGGAATAAAAGGTTTTGTTGTTGTTGTTGTTGTAATGATATGACATAAAAAAGGTGATTGTTCGAAAGATCTAATAAAAACTGTAGGTCATAGCTACGTGCTATTTTTTTTTGTGAAGGTGTGCTAAATTTTATCTCATTAGGATAATGATAATATGAGCCATGCCAGCAGGAAAACCAGAACATTTCCAGTTTCGCACCTGATCACCACGTTGCTTTTGATACTGTACCTGGGCCATTTCTTTTAGCTCCGCAACAAATTCACCTATGCCAGCAACAAATTCTGTATCACCAGCAATAGAGCTGTTTTCCTTCAGTCCATCCCTTGCGGTGATAATTTCAGATAGCATTGATCCTGCTCTGGATAAAGTTTCACTTTCTGCATCATAGTTCAGTCTTCAGTGCAGGTACCCTTCTTTGACATGTTTCGGGTCTCCCTGGGTAGTCCATGAAACTTCTGCTTGGAGTGGTGCAGTCTTCTTTCTCCAAGTCTTCCAACAAAGTAGAACCCATCAGAGACCTACAGCTCCTGCTTCTGCCAATTACTTTTGAGCTTGATGAGTTACGCGTAGAGGATCCCAGATCCATGCCAAGATTGGCAAATGGTTTTTTGACATTCTCCAAATGTTGTTCCAGGGTAATAGGAGATGCATCATACTGTCTAGAATTCACAGATCGATTTGGATGATTATCCCGTTGCATGCTGGAAGCTACATTTGAATCTTGCATACTATTGCTTCCCACAGCTGACGACTCTAAACATTCATTTTCTTCTGCTTCATTGGTCTCTATGCACCGTACTTCTTTGCAAAGATCCTCTGAATCTTCATTAGATATTTGAGAGTTATCATCTCTACCATTAGTTGGGGGCATCCCACTGAATGGGGGACTGCTGACTGAATAGCTAAGAGGGCTAGCAAACTGCACATCATTTTCAGATTGCTGGGACCTATAATCTCTTTGTACTGTCTGGCGTCCTTGAAGCCTAAAATTTTGGCCACTGCTGACAACTTCTGATGTCGTCGATCGCTCATCCTCACATGGCTGAGGAACATCAAAAGTAAAGTTTCTTCCAGAAGAAGCCTACATTTGTACAGAGAGAATTTTATTTTGTTATGATGGAACAGTCAAGCTGATCAACTAGAAAGCAGTGAGTGTGTCTACCAGGGGGTGCTTCAAAATGTGGTTATCTCCAACAACCTTGAGCGAATCTTGCAGTCTAGATTGAGCGAGATCATGTTGTAACTTCAGTTCCTTCATTTCCTTCTCCATCTGTAAAGAACAAGTGAAATTTTACATCATGTCATGGAAGTAGTCATATATTTGCAGTGAAGACAACTAGCATGATAAATGGCGAATGCAAGATGCGTAGTTGGTTCACTATGGTAACTAGGTTTCTTCATGTACAAAGATGGTGAGATGAATACACATGAAAAAGTCATAAGTAGCAGTTACCTTCCGGATTTGATTATCTTTTTCTTTCACTAATGCTTCAAGACCAGAATACGAAGTTGGGCATCGCAATTCGCTCTCCAACCTTGCAAGTTCTTTTTGTAATTGCTTAACTAGTGCTTTATCAGACATAACCACATTAACTTGGGCATTTGTCACAACTTCCTTTGCACAACTTGCAAAAGACAAGGTACTCCTTGACTGTTCCATATGGCTTCGGGCTGGGCTCATTGTACAAATAATAGCTGTTCTTGCATTGCCTCCTAGAGAAGGCTGTAATATGCGTGTGAGCTTTGAATCTCGGTATGGTATGTGTCCATTTCTTACCTTGCTGCATAAATGAAAATAGGTAAACAATTTTTTTTTTGAAAAGAGGTAAACAATTAAATGCTCTGATGCTCCGAAAAAATAAAGAATATTTTTATCGTATGAGGAGCATACTAAAGTGGAACTGAAACACTGAGTTAAGGTTGCACCTTAGTTTCCGAATCACAGTTCCTAGGGTAAGTAGACTTCTATTAATATGACAACCTTCCTTCAGCCTAGCCCCAGCTGATAATGCCTGAGATGCACGTTCACTTCCAGCCAAATCAACAAAGTTCTGCATGATACAGTCAAATGTGCTTACACTTACTTACCCATTTTATGCCATGAAGGAAATATGAATAAATTATTATTTCTCACCACACTAGCAACAAGTGTTGTTTTTTTTTTTTTTTTGACGAGAGCAACAAGTGTTGTTGACTTGTCCTTACCCAAGAACTCACGAGCAGAACTTTCGATAGTCTGAAAGAATCATTTATCAAATCATAAGTGATGGAATTAGGCAGCGGCTATTTTACATGAATCTACCAAGCCCTTTTCTTTTCTACATGCAACCAAGCAGTGGGCAAACCAGTTTAAGTATTTGGTGTGGTCTGGAGCTTTCATTTAAGTATGTCTCTCCGGTCCTCCTTTGAGCTGGTACAAGAACATAAAGTACAGTGAGATGATAATAATCACCAATTAGGTATTAAACAAAGGAGTTCCTTAAACAAACTACTAAAGTACACACCTTCACACACAGAAATAAGTTCTTTCAGGTGGTCCGAATCCCTCAAGATAACCTCTGTAAGGTTTTCTACATATGTTCCCTTCTGCATAAATAAACAGTATCAAAACCATAATCAGTGCATGGGGACAGTAGGATACCTTTTCTTCTCCCTCTTTCTTTTCTCTAAAAAATAAAAAATATAGCTATTTGTTGCTCTGACCTCTGCATCATCCCAAACTTTAAGTATACAAAATTCCAACTGAAGACAAAAACCTAAGTGCTAGATTTGTATTCAGATGCATGCCTATCCATACAACTTACCATCAAAGACACGGAAAATTTACGCGCAATGCCAAATTGGCTTATTCAGGATTAAACCAAACTCACTTCGCAGCTAGGACCCTCAAAGGGGATGCCAAGCACACCGGCGACCACTCTGGCAGTCTCGGTGGTCCGTGTGAACGGCGAGTAACGAATCTTGATACAATCCACCGGCACACCAATCTCCTCGAGCAGCTAACAAGACGAATGTGAAAGAACACAATAGGCGTCCATGTGGTCAGCTCACAAGACAAATAGAGCTTGGATATTACCAGGCAGGAACAATCACATATGTCCAGGGTCCTCAAGGTCATAACTCACAAATATATTACTATGACAAGTGTTTGTCATAACGTAGCCTTGCCACATGAAAGCCATTTTTTCAAGATGCTACCTAGAGAAATTTCCATCTATGGCATTATCAGGTTTGGTTATAATACTGCAAGTCCGTGAACCACTTAACCTCCATGATAGCGGTTTTAGGGAGTGCTATAATATACTGCTTTAGGCATATACAGACAATAATGCTCATTAACATTAGCTCTAACAGCTATATATGGTTATCTATAAATGCAAGATGCATTCCATCTCTATGCCATTATATATTAACATATTTTCACTCGTGGTCTTTCATCGTCGTCTCCTTGGTGTTCACATAATGTGTTTTAGTTCTTTTTGTGCAAGGTGTTTTTGTCTTTTTATAAAATTCATTTTTCTTTCACCTGTTGTGCCATGGTCTATCTTACTTCCTTTTCCATAATGAGCTGCTTACTTGAATCGTTATTGTTCAAAATTTGTTCATCTATCTTTTGAATTTTTTTACTGCGTATCAAGTTTTAGTGGTCAAAGTTGATAGATATTTGGAAATGGATCTAGTAGATGATAGCCTGGTCATTAACACGGCGTTAATACTGTGATTACTGAGTACAACTATACAAAACACACTATTGACCAAATAAAGTAGTGTGTTGCTACCTGTAAACATGGTTCAGTGTTCACCTTGCCAAAAGAAAATCACAGGGAAAATGGTGCATGTGAAGTGTTTAGCTAAAACCTATATGTATGTAATACTTGTAAGATGCTTCTTTTTAAGGGTGGCTATAAGATTAAATTTTCTTTAGCATTCCGCTATTGAGTTGTGAATTTGTGATCCTATCCAAGATTTGCTGAAGCAGCTTTCCTTCATAGTAGATTAAGATTAGTACTGATTTGTTGTGACTCTCTCTGTAGGTACACACAGATTAGTTCGTGGGAAATGTGGATCCCTGTCCCTGCTTCATCAGTCCTACTATCATCACCGTCAGTGACTCCACCCAGCAGGAGTTGACGGGTTTATAGGCGTATAAATACATTGATAATGTTAAGCGCACCTCGACCAAGATTTCGAATCTTTTTTTTTTTTTGGAACAAATTCAGGACTAACTCCTTTGAAGTTCATTATGTTTGCGTGTATACTTCCTATGTAGACATATAGTTTTTTTTTAATAAAACAACAACAACACACCCCCAAAATCAATCTCTGAGACTGCAATGACTCTTTAAAGTGATGCCTGACGTAAAAGTTGAAAAAGGTACTTGTCGACTGAGAATACTTTGATGTTTTCATGTGTAC
Source organism: Poa pratensis (assembly GCA_947311845.1). Classification (NCBI taxonomy): domain Eukaryota; kingdom Viridiplantae; phylum Streptophyta; class Magnoliopsida; order Poales; family Poaceae; genus Poa; species Poa pratensis. Next base: position 3,798,052 of record CAMZMU010000015.1, read on the forward strand.
CATGGTATCAGTTTTCATGTCTTGTTTGTTTTTGCAGGCACAGTAACATTGCAACCTAGTTCTGCAAATGACAATAAAGAGAAAAAGAAACAAAAAGACAAATTTCATGTTTGCTCAAATAATATCTAACAGAAACAAAAGGTAGCATGGCTTATAATCCTCCTAATTTCCATAATCATACTGATACTGACCAATGAATCTAACTCTATATCACCAAACCATCCGTATACAAAATTCCAACTGATGACAAAAACCTAAGTGCTAGATTTGTATTCAGATGCCTGCCTATCCATACAACTTACCATCAAAGACACGGACAAATTACGCGCAATGCCAAATTGGCTTATTCAGGATTAAACCAAACTCACTTAGCAGCTAGGACCCTCAAAGGGGATGCCAAGCACACCGGCGACCACTCTGGCAGTCTCGGTGGTCCGTGTGAACGGCGAGTAACGAATCTTGATACAATCCACCGGCACACCAATCTCCTCAAGCTCCTGCACACGCACAAAAAAAAAAAGAACGTATAAGTGTACTTCTACCTTTTGCGGTAAGTCAAACTTATTAAATTTTGACCAACTTTATAGGAAAAAGTGCCCACATTTATGATAGTAAATTAGTATCACTAGATTCATCTTGATATGTAATTTCAAAATATACCAATGTTATGTCATATATGTTGTTACTTTTTTATATAAATTTGGTCAAAATTTAAAAAGTTTAACTTAGTACTAAACCTAGATGTACACTTATTCGCGGACGGAGCGAGTACTTCAAAACATTATTACTCTATGTATCAGCATATAGAGTGGTCGCAACTGCTTACTACTGAATTGTTCATGATATTCTTTGATAGACATGAGCAGGGAACATAGAAGGGTTGGATGTTAATAATAATACTTAGGGGCCGTTTGGATCCTATGAATTGAATCTTATTCCAAGAATAAGATTCTAGTAATTACTTTCCATGGGAATTAAATTGCCTGGAATTTTATTGGAATGTAACATTCCTGTTTGGACGCAGAAAGAATCTATTTCCATAAATTAAATTACAAAACCTGTTTGGACAAAATAACATAGAAAGCTATATTACTCTTCCATCTTTCGAACATCTTACTGCCTCTCTTCTCAACAAACACGTACACATTCACATCTCTCTCTCTCTCTCTCTTCCGATTCGGTGGGCAGCCAAACAGCCCGGCTCAGGAAACCGATTCCAATTCAGCCCAATACCATACATCCAAACGGGCCTTTATTGATCTCACCATTTCCCATCCCAACTGACAGTGGAAGTGGCATACATAGGGGCCCGTTTATGAAACAGTTACTACTACATTTATTTATTTTTTGAAAAAGACTACTACATTTTTTTGAAAAAGACCACTACATTTATTTGTAGGACATGACCTATTGGCACATAGAAACCCGACCATGTTACAAATATTAGGGTACATAGAAATATTACATGTTACAGAAAACACATTTATTTATACACTACAAGACAAAATATTACATGTTACAGAAAATAAATTTATTTGTACACTACGGATAAATTTATTTGCCATCCCAACTGACAGACTTCTCATGGATTGTTGGATTTGCCGAAAAGCTATAGATCACACTCTCGTCTGATGTGGGCTGATTCCTGCAATAGCACTGAGTTGCCTTGGCATTGGAGGCATTTCCAGTTCGTATATTCCCTCGAGAAACTGTACCACCTCAACCATCGTGGGCCGATCAGACTCAAGATCTTGGATGCACCAACATGCGACTTTGCAAACTCTTTCAGCTTCCTCTATGTTCACGTCACCATGCAAATTTGCATCCACAATGCTCATAATGTCGTCACCATGGAGAAGCTTGTGTGCAACTTGCACAGGTAAATAGTCTCGTTGGCCTTCAGTATTACTGGACGAATGTTCAATAGAGTTCCTCTTTCCTGATACGATCTCTAGCAAGACCATCCCGTAGCTATAAACATCAATTTTGGGAGTAATAGGTGTTCCACTAATCCATTCTGGAGCAAGATATCCGATGGTTCCTCGCATTGTGTCACAACACGGCTGAATTCCCTCCCAAGTAACTTCGCCATCCCAAAATCTGCAACTTTTGGAACAAAAGATGCATCCAGAAGTATATTCTGTGGTTTGATGTCACAGTGTATGATGCAGTCTCGGCAGCCATGGTGTAAGTATCCTAGACCTCTAGCTACTCCAAGAGCTATTTGGTATCTCATGTTCCAATCTAAAATTGTACCATCACTTTGGAACAGGTGAGAATCCAGGGAGCCGTTTGGCATGTGCTCGTACACGAGTAACCTCCTATCACCTTCGCAGCAAAACCCGATCAATTTCACTAGGTTTATATGCTGGATGACTCCAATTGAATTTACTTCTGCCCTGAATTGTTTCTCTCCTTGTCGGGTGCCATCGAGCCTTTTCACTGCTATGGCAATCGAGTCACTCAGGCACCCTTTAAATACTGAACCAAAACCACCTGCGCCTATCTTCTCCGAGAATTTTTTGGTTGCATCTTGCAAGTCAGCATATTTGAACGCAACTATGCCAACACTACCTTGATCATTGTCTACTATGGGTCTAGAGCACTTCCCATTTCTCCTCCAAATCACCAAGAGGAGAATAAAAACCAAAGCAGCAATGCTTGTGCCAACGGCAACACCAATTATCATGGCACTCCTATTGCCTTTCCCACTCTCTAACTCTTTTGCAGCAAGGCGAAGGTAAATTATTTCTTCATTACCGTTAGTAGCTACATTAAATAAGCCGTCATGATAAATAGAGCAACCATCTTTTCTGTAAGAATATGCAGTGCAAGAGCAATTACTCAGGCAAACTTGTGCGCATTCATTCGCGCTAGACACATTTTGCATGGTTTGGCCATTCTGGGGCAACCTAATGCCAGGCATAGAGTAAAATTTGTCTGCCATACCTGTTTTGTTTCCATCGTTTGCACCGCAGTTGAGTGGAGTGTTTCTGATGCACCCGCCTGATCTGTCCTCAATCTCCCAATCCGCAGGTGATCTTACAGAGAATCCCTTCATGCAATTGCAGTAAGGATGTGCAGTAGAAGTGCAGACCGTGAAAGGGCCACAGACAGCATACACATCACACTGCTGTGATGGTTGATTGTTTACTATCATCCAATCTTCCCGGTCCAAAAGCGCACTTGGTTTTGACCAGAGACACTCAGCGTAGTGAGTGTGATTATGCTCTCATCAAATATGTTGTAGGTGAAGGAAAGCTCTTGGTCGTTGTTGACGAACGTAAAGTTGGCGTTTGGGGAACCTGCAGACATCTCCGGTACCGAGCTGAAGAATTTACCATTCCACTTGGTAGACCAATACACGGCAGAAGAGTTCCATAGCATCCTGGCAACCCCATCGTGATCCAACCTCGAGGAGTACATACCAGAAGATAGATGGATGGAATTCTTCCTCGAAACAAGTTGACTGTTCAAGCCTGTGACCTTGTTCCATCCAATCTTTACACCAGGTAGCTGGGTGTCTGTTGGGTAGTCGAAGCTTTCCCAGAATGTGAGCGAAGAGTTGGAGGAGCTCCGACGTAGAACAAGGTTGCCGTTGCCCAAGAGCACGGCCACGGTGTCATTGGTTGTTGTGTTTGCCCGGGTAGACCAGATGGTGTTGCCCTGAGCTGAGACAACCATGTTGCCGTCGCCGGAAATGAGGAGCTCCGGCGAAGTGGAGTTGGAGATCGGATTGTCCCTGTTGGCTGTCCACACAGGGGTCAGCACGGGAACTTTGTCGAGCCATATGCCGAGGTAGGTGCTATTACTATTAGAGGACGAGCTCCCTGTTTGGAGTTGGAAGAAGCCGAGCGCGAACTTGCCATTGGCCGAGACAAGCTTGTCTCTGCCGGCAAGCGCATGGCCGGGTTGGAGCGTGTCTGTGGCGGCGGAGGGCGAGGGTGCGTGCAGGATGACGAAAAGGAGCACAGAGAGAACAAAAGGACGGAGAAGATGCATGGCAGAGATAAATGGCCGAGCTGCCGGGGAGATCGACCAACGGGATCGGAGAGAACCAAGTTTTGTTTGAGGAAAAGGGAGAGAGAACGAATTGAAGCTGCTCGCTAGCTTGCCAGTGCCCTGTCCGGTGGGGGGCTGGGGGCTAAATAGGAGCAGTGACCAATCTTAGTGCTGTCGCTGTTATCGACGACTTGCTCAATTCAAGATAATCTTAGTGCTGTCTATGTTATCGACGACTTGCTCAATTCAAGATAATCTTAGTGCTGTCTATGTATCGACTTGCTCAAGTCAAGAGTCAAGAGTCAAGAGATAGTATTATTGGCGTTCAAAGCACGTTACTGATATTTCTTCCTTTCGTTTCTAGATAGGAAGCAGCCGGCTGCTAGGAAAATGCTTCGTTAAACCTGGCGGCATCTGCTCTCGGCACAAGTCTCTTTTTCATTGGTCCAACTATGACGTGGGCCCCACAGCAGCAGCAGGCATTTTTTGGTGAAAAGAAGGATATATATATATCGACGTGGATTTGCTACCATGGTGGATAGCTATGCATACCTTGAGAGCCATTGATATGGATAGTACTAGATCCCTGTGGTTTGGGTGGCAATGGATAGTGCTTGCATCTGTTAGACACCGTTCATGCTATCCGTTACATGCAGGCCTGGTGGTTTTGCTAGATGGAAGAAAGAGGAATCTTTTGCATCCGTGTTTTGATTGTGGACAGATGAGGGTACCGTTGCACGTTGTGTCCCACCGTGCTACAAACATCAAAGGTAAAACTATTTTGCCTACTTTAGGATAGAACGCGTCACAAAGGTTAAAACGAAAACACTGTTTTGCCTATTTTGAAAAGATATTCTTGCTAACGATCACATAGTTTTGTTTAGAGGGAAACATAGTTTTTCTAAAAAATACATGCACCATTCCTGTTTTTTTTTTTTTTTGCACCATTCCTGTGTTGAAAAGGCAAGAAAACATTTAATGGAGATTCCTGTCATACATGCAAAAATTAATCCTGGTCATTCCCGGCCACAAAACAGTGCTCAAATAACCACAGACTTGGTCCTTCTCTGGTCGTAAGTCCATTTTTGGATTCAAATATTTTCTTTCTTTCTCACATTGATTTCATTAATCATGAAGTAACAATAATTTGCATGAAATTTTGTACAATTCATAACAATAATATATCCATCAAAAGTATTTTTTACATTTACATATTTTGGTGCATCAAATTAGGGAATGAATCTGGATGTGCTTTTTAGTATGGGAAAAAATACATTATCATCAATTAATTACGTAGCAAATGTTGCATACATCCGTGTCTCTTGACACAACAGGAAACAAAATTCGCATTGGCTGGATCTGCAAATCCGGATTAAAAAAAAGCATGATTTTGCATCCATGTATCAACAAATCTGGGTGATCAATTGAACAAATCTGAAACCATAAAACGTAATCCCAAAAGAAAAAAGCAAAACAAAAAGGAATTTTTTTGAATCCACCCTGATTTCTGGATCTGAACACAGCACGCATCAAAGAAAGTGCAATAATCTAAGAACATATCACGTTTGAAAAACAAGTACGGAGTATAATATATTCTCAAAAACCATGTACAGACCTTCCTTCACATTAGGAAAAATTCCACCGTAGGAAATAATTCAGTGAACAAGATAGAAGAATCAATCTGACCATGTGCATGCGAGATTCCCGGACTATCATCAAGAATTAATTACAAACGTGACCAGCATGCATGCGAGATTTCAGGAACAGGAGAGAAGAACCGATCTGAGCATCAAGAACTGATTCAAAACTGCCAGCCTCAAAGATATTTTACAACAAAACTCCATAAAAAATCCACGCAAAATGAACAAGAAAATCCGGGAGATCCGGGGGTATAGAGCTCGGATCCGGCGGCTCTCACGTCGGAGTAGACCTTGACGAACTAGATCTTGACAGAGAAGATCGGATCCGGGTAGATCTCGACAGAGAAGCTTCCGGAGCACCGGTGGCCGAAGTGGATCTTGGCGGAGAAGCTTCCGTCGCCCCCATAGCCTACCTCCTGGCCGCCCCCATGAAAACCCATTTCTTCTGGCAGGAGAGAAGCATGATCGAACGGATGTTGAGGTGGGAGGAGAAGCGGTTGTGTTTTGGAGGAGAGAGGAAAAGGATTAGAGGCTACGGTGTGTGCTGGTCCTTATTGAAACGAATGGAAGCGAGTCGCCAAAAAAAAATGGAACGCATGTTGCGCACGAGCGTTGCCTCTGTTAGTTTCTCAGAGCATCTCCAGGAGCATTTGTAAAAGTCTCCAGGATTTGTAAAAACAGCTTTTTTACAAATTGGGGCCAAAAAACATGCTCCAGCAGCATTTGTATAACTGGTCCCCACACCAAATTTTTTACAAAGCTTGCTAAAAATGCACCCTCTCTTTGCATATTTGCAAAGTCTAGAGCCGCTTTGCAAACTGCCCAAAAACAATTCGCGCTCACCAACCGCTCCACTCGGAAACTTCCTGCGCGAGATCGCCGGCGTCGGCCACCGCCCCACCGCCTCCCCCGCCGCCGTCCGGCCCCGCCGCCGCCTCCCACGAGGTCCCCGAGCATCCGCCCCGCCCCGCCCCATCTTTCCCGGCCGGCCGAGCTCGGACGCCGCCGAATCGAGCTACATCATGCCCGCATAGCCGCCGGTCGATTCGGCCCGCCGGACGCCGTTGCCGGTGCGGGAAGCTACGCCGCGGTCGTCAGGCGCGCCCGACCGTCGTTACCTGCCCCGCCCCGGCCCCCTCGCGACCTGCGGCGACCTGCGCCACCGCGGCGATCGCGGCGACCTGCGCAGCCGCCATGAGCTCACTCCGGCCTGCCGTCGCCGGTGCGGGACAAGGCGAGCCGCGGCCCTAGGTGCGCTTGCCGTCGTTCGCCGCCCCGCTCGCCCTGTGCCCCTCGCCGGCGCCCGCTCCGTTGCCCTGCTTGTGCGCTCTTCAGGAGGAAGAAGATGCAATTTTCTGGCTGACAAAAAGACCCCACATGTCATTGTGATATGGACAGGATTTTACAATCTAGTTATACAAATGCTGCAAAAGCAGAAAACTTGTTGCCTTTGTATACCTTCTCTCTCTTCTTGCTATATCCAGTTTTTACAATTCCAATTTACAAATGCTGTTGGAGATGCTCTCAGTTATCTACCTATACTCTCTTTATCAAATCCAGTATGATCTAGTGGCTATCGGTGGGTGCGTAGCTACCCGGGTGGGTAGCCCACTATTTTCCATGCACAAAGTTGCCACGAGCGAGCGCATTAGTCACCAACTGGAAAAACGCCAAATCGTGGTCACTTAGTTGCGTGGTAGAGCCACGTTAGTCACTCCGTCGAAGTGGACGTTAAGTCGCTGACATGGCTGATGGTATTTTGCAAATACCCCCTTAAAATTGTGTTCCTTCTAATTGATACGTCCTTTTTTAACTGTTTTCTTTTGCTTTTTTTTTTGGCCAACGCGGAAGCTGGCCCGTGGGAGCAGTACTACACTCCTGCAACCTGCATGGATGGCTAGTTGTGCTCGCGCGCCTAGGCGCCTAGCTAGCTTGACTGTGTACGTAGCTGGCTAGCTGTAGGTCGCATCTGCAGGCGGTAATCAATCTATATATCAAAGTTGAGCATCTCAGCCTCCTCTCCACCTGCCCACGTCACCAGTTTTTCTCTGACCGTCCGATCCGTCCAACGAATGGCTACGATTCAGCGCACATCTACAGTAACGCACTTCTACAGTGTCCCCGTGGTTGTTTTACAAAAAAGAACCTGTGCTTTTCGGAAATTGCACCGCAGTCCGCACTTCCTAACTAAGAAGGACATGTTTACAATTTTCAGGAAATCCAGGGACTACCTTGCAAAAATACCCCACAGCCCCCCTCCCTCTCTTCTCTCTCTCCCGCGCGGCCGGAGAACGCCGCCGCCGCCGACGCGTCGCGCCACCGCCTCGCACGTCCCCGCTCAAATCGAAGACCATCGCCGGGGCCGCGCCGTTCTCCACTCCAACCTCGCCGAGCAGCGCAAGCCGGGGGGCTCGAAATCCAGCAGATTTACCGCAGCTTCTCCGTCTCCGACCGCGCCATGCGTCGCCGCGTGGGAGCGTCGCCGAGCCTTCTCCGGCGACCAAAACCTAGCGGCGCCGCCACTGGATGGCCTCCCGCGTCCGTACGCGTCGAACGCGCCCTCGCGCGCTGCTCCTCTCGCCCCAAATCGCCGTAGCCACGGACAGGAGAGAGAGAGATCTCCATTGATGACGTCATCAAATGACGTCACCATGGGGCCCGCTGTCAGTTTTTTTTGATAAACATTTTTCATGTTTAATAGAATCCTGACATGTGGGACCCAACTGACAGATATTTAATAAATATACAAAAAAGATTGAAATTAACTAATAAAACCCTGACAAGTGGGTCCCGCCTGTCAGATTTTTATTAATTACAGAAAATGCTAGAATTTATAAAATTCATATCTTTTGATCTGTAATTCAGAAAATTATGAGAAAAATACCAAAATGTTCAAAACAATATAAACTATTTATTTATGTCAAATTCATGCATGATTGAACAACTTAAATTAAGACTTGCCTAGAATTATTAAAGTGCCACTTTCTTTAATTATGGGGTTTTTCCAAATATTATTTTTAGTGGTACTTGGACCCCATTTAAAATGTTATCCATCTTCTAGGATTTAAAATAAAAACCTTAATTTATCATGCCACACATGTTAATAAAATGCAAATGACATACCAAAATGTTTAAAAAAAAGGTATTTCTATCTAATTATGACAAATTCATGCATGTTTAAACAATTTATAACCATGTTTACTTATAAGAACAAAATAACCCAATTCATATATTTACGGGATTTTTCCAAATTTGGGTACAAAACATCTCATTCGAATAGAGTTGGTAAATCATTTACATACAACTACCCACTTATATCATAGGCTTTAAAAAAAAGAATACCAAAAATGTGAATATTGAGACATAGTTGTTTCAACCTTATTTTCCAAATAAATGTAATTGAATTAGAAAGCAAAATTTAAAATAGAGCATGCTTTACGAAATTCAAAACACTTTATAGATATTGTTTTAGGGTATTTAAACAATTCATGCATGTTTAAACAACTTAGAACCATGTTTACTTATAAGAACAAAATAACCCAATTCATGTATTTACGGGATTTTTTTCCAAATTTGGATACAAAACATCTCATCCAAATAGAGTTTGGTAAATCATTTACATACAACTACCCAATTATATCATGAGCTTTACAAAAATCAAAATAAGAATACCAAAAAAAAATGTGAATATTGAGACATAGTTATTTCAACCTTATTTTCCACATAAATGTAATTGAATCAAAAAACAAAATTTAAAATAGAGCATGCTTTACGAAATTCAAAACACTTTATAGATATTGTTTTAGGGTATTTAAACAATTTCCATTAACTACTAAATGCTACAAAATCAGTACCTTTAACTACATCCACCAACAAAATATGAAAAATATATCAAAATAATCACAAAAATAAATACTGACTATTTACTGCATATGATCAAATTCAAAATTTGGACATTTTCAACATCAAAATCTATACCTATATCGAAGTTTCCTCCAAATCTAACCATTTTAAAAATGTAAAACGAAATTGGATCTGAAAAACTTCCTAATTTGAATAGATTTCGAAATCTGAACCATTTTTAACCATAAGCTTTCTTTGCATTTCCAAAAATTTCTAAATCTACACACGTCTAAAATGTGGACATTTTCCAAATTTCATTTCCATCACAAATACACAGCGTACAAATTTGAATACTCCAAAATTTTAGATGCCTTTCAAGTCTAACCCTTCTACTAACGTGAAAAGAATTCAAATCTAAATAACTTTCCAATTTAAATAACTTTTGAAATCTAAACAATTTCCAAACGTACGCTCTCTTTGCATTCCAATAATTCTCAGATCTACACAATTTTAAAATATCGACACTTCCAAATTCAAATTTACCACAACGGGTGCGGCATGTCGCCGCACCGAATTCCACTAGTATCGTCAACGTTGGGCGGTGCCATCACTCGTGGAGAAGCTGCTAGACGAGCCCGAGACCGAGAGACGCGTCAGCGAACTCGTGGTTGTGCCTGGCGCTTCGGCCGGAGTTGTGTGCGTCGAGAACGCGAATGGCATTCTGAGCACGCCGCTGTCGACCGCCTCCGCCACCCTCGCGCGCACTTCTACGCCTCGCAGCTGGGCACGCCTGAAAGTGCATGTGTTGCCCCAAGCGTGGTTTTGGTAATTAATGACAATCCTTATGGACTAATGTTTGCATTGAGATATACTTGTAAATCTTGTCCATAGGAAAATATTGGAGTTCATGTGTTGGACTCTAGAAGATTTCATGATGACCAAGGTTCCATCAAAGGGTTTATATGAAGAATGGTCATGTGAAGAGTTGAGCTTATTGCAAGCATGGCTTGGAAAAGAAGATTGAGTGTACTTCATGTTTATCTCCAAGCCATCATCTATATCAAGAGAAGAATTTGGAGCGCGAGTGGATACATGAAGACGGAGCTAAGCGAGGCTCTCCCATAATGGTATGGGGGAGTATTTGGAGAAGTCTTCATCAAACATGTGCTAGCAAGCATAATCAAGAAAGGTGTTCCAACTTGAGAGAGTCAAGATCGTCATCATCGAGCTCAAATGGAATGCGCAAGGCAAAGGTATGATCTTGATAGGTTTTCTATTTTACCGCTCTCGTGGTGTTAGTGGGAGACCGGGTTATAGGATAGACGGTGTACTATCAAGAGGGGCTCTCAAGTGAGTAACTTGATCGCATCTTTGTGGAGAGCTCAAACCTTTGCATATTTGGCATATTATCTTTCTTGGTTCTTATTTGGCTTTTCTCCTTGTTGGGTCTTGGTGCTTGTCGTGATCTTCATGACAAGCCCAAGTTCCTCGAAAACGGATTTCTTATGGAAAACTTGTTGCGTTTTCGTGTTGGAAATATTATCGGTCCTCCTTCGAGATAGGGTCCACACCTCTCCATGTGTGGTATCTCGTGTTGGAAAGCTCTCGTCGTTACCTTTCCAACGCAATTGGATTCACCTATTTTGGAGTTCATACGAGAAAGTTATTGCTTTTCAGGAAGAGCTTTTCTGTGTCTGGCGGTAGTACCGCTGTCGCAGCGGTAGTACCGCTCCACCTGGAGCGGGACTCCTGCATCACAGCTGGTACTCCTCCTGGCGGTGGTACCGTGTGGTACCGCTGGTTTCAGCCAGCGGTACTACCGCTGGTGGTACCGCCAGGGGTACCGCTAGGCCGGTTTTGCTCTCTGGACTCGCTACGGTACCCACCGGTAGTTGCCTCGTACTACCGCTGGTTTCCTTCTTTTTTATTCGAAGGATCCCAGCGGTACTACCGGCAGTGTCGCGGTAGTACCGCTGTGCCTGGCAGCTACGGTACTTCTCCGTGGTACCGCTGCAGCTGGGTTGTGCAGTACACTGGGTACCGCAGTGAGACCAGCAGCGGTAGTACCGCTGTCCCAGCGGTAGTACCGCTGGGTACGAAAACTGGGCATAACGGTCAGATTTCCAGGGAACCTATTTAAGGGGTCCTCTTCCCCAATGGTTCCCTAGCTTTTCCAAGCACGTTTTTCCCCCTCTCTCACCTCCATTGTTGACCTTGGAAAGCTTGCCCCTCTCCCAATTCCTCCCATGATTCTTGCATATCTTTGAGGGATTTGAGAGAGGTGACCTAGATCTACATTTCCACCAATCAATCTCTCCTCTAAGTGAGGGGAACTTAGTGGATCTAGTTCTTGGAGTTCTTGTGTGGTTCTCTTCTTTGTTCTTCCTCTCTTCTCCCCCCATAAGCATTAGTTGCTTGTGGTGGGATTTGAGAGTGAAGGATTTGAGCACTTGTGCTCTTGCCTTTTGCATTTGGTGCATCGGTGTGCTCTCCACGAGGATTCGTGGAAGTTGAAATCTTGTGAACTTGTTACTCTTGGGTCTTCAGGCCCTAGACGCCTTCGTGGTGGTTGGACCCTTGTGTGGTCACTTGAAGCCGTTCGGGAGCCCCCAATCCATTGTGGGTTGTGCCTCGGATTGTTGTTGAAAGCCGTTCGGGCGCCCCCAATCCCATTGTGGGTTGTGCCCCGGATTGTTGTTGAAAGGCTCCGGATTCCGGCTCGAAGGAATACCGATAGTGGAAGGTGAACCAAACCTCGTCTCCGCGCACCTCGGTTATTTCTATACCCGAGCTTTTTACTTATGCAACTTACTTTGTGATAGCCTTCGTGCTTGAAGTATTATATCGCTATCACCTTGTTGCTTGTCTTGCTTAGCATAAGTTGTTGGTGCACATAGGTGAGCCTAGTTTATTTAGGTTGTCGGCTTGTTAATTTAAACACCTAGTTTTATTCCGCAATTAGCAAGTCTAAACCGGAAAAGTTTTAATCGCCTATTCACCCCCCCCCCTCTAGGCGACATCATTGTCCTTTCAACGCCCTCGGCCGCGACCGGCACCACGGCGGTCTCCTCCGCCACTATAGCGCGCACCACCGCGCTGGGCGACGCCCTCGGTCGCGACCGGCGAAACAGTGACCGCCTCCGCCACCCTCGCGCGCACCACCGCGCTGGGCGACGCCCTCGGCCACGACCGGCGCACCGGCGACCGCCTTGCCACCCTCGCGCGCACCGCCGCGCCTCGCCGCTGGGCACGCCCTCGGCCGCGACTGGCGCACCGGCGACTGCCTCCGCCACCCTCGCGCGCACCGCCGTGCCTCGCAGCTGGGCACGCCCTTGGCCGCGACCGGCGCACCGGCCGCCTCCGCCACCCTCGCGCGCACCGCCGTGCTTCGCCGCTGGTCACGGCCGAGTAAGAAAAGCTACTAGGACACTCCACAATCTGATCGTGAAATTACAATCAATGTAAAAGGCTGAAATCCGCGGTCCATTATTTTGTCACATAAGTTGTTGAAATCACACAAAACTTGAACATAAGAACTCTGACATAGCTTGGTGCATCCGTACAAATGAAACAAAATAATTGGTGGCATAATTACGCCACATAAAAGTACCAATATGGTCAATAATTTATATCCATGGTTTATACTAGAAAGCTACACCGTTTCACATATACATGAAGATGTAAATTGTCAAGAAATATTTCAATTCATGTAATCATCTGTAGAGCTTTAACTAATTCAGCTAGAAGTTAGCTTCTGCCTCTTGAGTGATAAGGGTGTAAATATCATGCTGGCTTCTTCCCAATTGCCAAGTCATTTGTCATCTCAATGGTGAGTAATTTGTTTTTGGTGCCTGAATGTGACACCCCTCCCTGGTACATCTCGCCAGAGAGGCGGTCGTCCCGTGCGCCAGCCCAAGATATCTGGCCGCACGTCGCGACAGTGCAACATTATGGAAATCATTACACAATCAGACACAAATAGTGCTACAAATGGTTTACAAGGCCATCGAGGCAAGACCAAATATCAAGCCAAGCATGGCTCAGGACAGAGTTTAACTGGCAGCGGAAGACGACTAAGGCAATGGCTTGGAGCGGCTCCATTCCACAGGCATCTGGCTGGGCTACTGATCCTAGCACGTTTTTGCTCCATCTTCTGGCTAAGTCTGGCCACATGAAAAGCCAGTCTGAGTACAATGACGTACTCGCAAGCAACGTAATCCACAAGACATGAACAGTCAGACAATCATGCAACAAGTTATACATTGGAATTAAAATACTACACATGGCAAGTGTGTACTCTAGACAGACAAATATACAGTATAACAAAAAGGTAGCATGGCATCACAAGCAGAACATGGCATAAGCAAACAACGAGATTTCACCAGTGCAGAGTCCAAGCCAGGTGGGGTTGGATCGTGCACCGGCAATCATACAAAGAGCTTACCTGTGACGAGTAAACGAGTGTACCAGTTGGTACCAAATAATACACAACAACACCTGTGATCACTGCTAGGCCCAATGGCCTCATCTTTCCACTCTGGCATGCACGGTTGATGTTGGCTCAGGCCTAACTCTAGGCTCCCAACGATCACACCGCCATCCTATAACATGGGTAACCATCAACATCTCAATGCCACATTCCCTGCATCATCTTATTTGTTCATTTAGTGAGATCAGGTCGTTCATTAATTCCTTCAAACAGAACTTAGGTTTAACCTCCTGACACGACAAAGACACACAGTGTGACCGACACAGAACTGTTGTCCCATATCCCAGGAACGGGGCTAGCTTGCTAGGTTGATGCTCTCGAGAGTTTGCTTTACCACCTATCAGAATGCACCCCACTCAGCCGGCACTTCAGGTTCATCACGCCCAAAGTCGTACTAAGCAAAATACACTCACATGACGGTCCACTTGCTAAGACACTCTCCTGCACCACCCTATGCGCGTGGCACAACGGGCAAGTAAATCCGGCACATCCCCCGGCGCGACCGAGTATGCCTAGCTCCGGACTCCCTATCACAGTCGAACCCGTGCCTGTCTACCTCTACCCTCGGACAGCACAACTGAACGACTGCGCCCAATGGATGGCACAAAAGGGGCTCAACAACCTACTAGGTCACGGTCCTCCATGAGACGATGATGGTTCTGCTTTCAAAGTTCAGATTAGTGGCACCATGGACTGACCCTATAGTTGTTTGGGGTGTTTCATTTAATCAAGTTTCATTATAACAAGCCCAAACAACAGAGGATTAGTCCAACACAATAATCACAAAATAATAACAATATATCATCAAACAACAAGTGATTAGCAACATAATATTCCAAGCAATAGTTTGTTTGTATTGACCGGGTGACTATGACGGTTCCTCCAGTCGGCGCCACCACGAATCAGTGTTCATAGAAAAGAATAGCACAGTGGGTCAATCGGACGACTGTGGCGGTTCCTCCAGCCAGCGCCCTCACAGTTCATCTACAAAAGCTAGCACAGTTTATTGGCGTCGAACGGGTGACTGTGGCAGAGATACCTCCGACCAGCGCCATCGCAGATCAACTACCAAAGTTTGTAGGGCATGTAGTCTCCCAAATGAACCGAAAAGCACTCATAAGAAAGAAAGCATCCATTCCACTCGAGTTTTACCTCGACGTGGTGTCAGCAATCTTGGCAAACAGAACCAAATGGAAAGCAAATGTCTCAAGCGTCGCAGTCCAGGTGGGCTTACGCCAACCACGTTTGACGGAGGGAGAAGAAGCAAATAACTCTTTTGGCAAATGCCCCCAACTCCGAGGATCATAAGACGACATTCGTCCGCTCCTCACCTCGGCGAAGAAGAAGAAGAAGCAAACAAAGCCACGCAGGTGCGAGGCGCACAGTTATATAGTTTTCCCCACTCCGTTGACTGTGGCGGTTCCCCCAGTCCATCGCCTCGGGAATGGGAAGTGGTACCCCAGACACAACACCACAACTCTACGGAAAGTAGATGTCAAAGCCATGATATCTCATGACGCACAGTTTTCAGATGACAGGCAATCAGATGCACAGATAAGTAATTATAGATTAACGCGGCGATTTAAAGTGCAACATGGCACACAAGCATACACATGAAATCATATCCACCATCATCAACACGGACTAGCAGGCAAAACACAACCGACAACTGGACAGGGGCTCATAGCAAGTGGTTAGCTTGCCTCGGGGTCACGTAGTTGTTCTCTGGTTCGTCGATGAAGTGAAGATGTTGTGGACTCGGGCACCGGGAGCCCTACACCGCGTCGTCGGGACGGTATCGGATTCAACACGCGCCACCCGGAATATTTACTGGAAGGAGGTGAAATCCATACCACTGGAAAGGTCTCACAAAGATAGGAATTTAGAAATTTGAATCACCCCAATCGGAGTTACGGTTCACAAGATATTAATGTTTGAAGTTTAACTCACCGGGAAAAAGAAAAACAGATTCCGCGGAAAAAAAACTGCACGGGCCGCGTCGCCGCGCGACTTGGGCCGTTGCTGGGCCGTCGCGCGCCGCGCGCTGCGATGCGCCAGCGCCCGGGCGAAGCAGGCCGAAGGTGGGCCGTGCTGGGCTGCGCGGCCGCTGCGCTGCTGGGCTGGGAAACGGTTCGCACGAACCGAAAAAAAACAAAGAGCAGAGGACGTCGTCTTCCTCCTCTGCTCTGCACTGGACGGGCACCGATCTGCCGGGGACGGCCGAGGGGCGCTCGGGAGGGTCGGCCAACGGCGGGGACAGGCCTGCGGCGGCACGCCGCGGTCGGGGAAGGAGGGGCCGGAGGCGGGGTGGCCTCCCGTGAGCTCGCACAAGCTCTGGCCATGGTGGCCGTGGGGGAAAAATTGTGGAGAATTTCGTGGAGCTTTTCCTTGCGTCTGGGCACCGAATGGAGAGAGCAGGGGGGAGAGAAATGGGGAGGAGTTGCTAACCTTCCGCTCGGGCTGCTCTGGGGGGTTCTTATACAGAGGGAGAGGAGGGAACTTGATGGCACCGACGCCACCGGTGCACCGATGCACCAACCTAGCTCCAAAATTGATGGGGGGGATAGGGATGTCTTCGGTCCGAGCCAGGGGAGCAGGAGAGGGCTAGGTCGCTGCTGGGTTGGTCCGGGTCGCGGGAACAGCAGGGGGGCTAGGGGAACAGCAGGGGAACCGGAGGAACAGGGTTGCGCAGGACGCCGACAGTGCGCGCTCCGAACGCCACGAGCAGCATCGACGCGTTCCCGACGACTCGGGGCACCAAAAGGAACACCGTTTCCACCACTGGGTTCGTAACGATGATAGGAACACAACCAAACAAAAATCCCACAGGGATTCCAAACTTTGTAAAATAGATTTTCAGAAAAGCAAAGATACCGAAGGTGCTCGATGAAATGAAAGGAGTCTTGCACAACTCAGAAAAATCCCCAAAAATTACCACTGAGTTCTTGTGGCACAGGGGGGTGTCTATGGAGTATGAGCTCAAATGGGTACAAGGAAATTGGGTTTCGAGACGGTGCCCAAAAGATGTCATATTGGCATGGTTATACAAAAGTGGCTTTGCCAAAATGATAGGGGGCTGATCTCCTGGATGTGTGTGTCCAATATATGTGTGATCACATCTGCTAAGTATCATGGCCATATGAATTATTTGGCTAAGGGTTGCTTTGGAGGTCGCCAAATGGCACTATTTTTGGCTTACAAAGGGAGTGGTGAAAATATTGCTCAAATGGACTTGGCTCCAAAAGGTGAAGTGCAGGGAATGCAAAAATATTCATCCCCTGAATTTATCAGAATTTATGGAGATGCCTAGCTTGACTCAAACATTTCTGGATCAGAAAGGGCAGTTTGGAAAATAGTGTCTAACTTGGAAATATTGCATTGAAGTATGCAATATTTTTGCATGGATTGTCTTAAATGGATATGGGAGTCCTCTGGTATTTTTAGTGGAATTTTTCAGCTATGGAAATAGGCTTCCTTTGTAGGTGGAGAAAAGGGTTTAAAAGTTCGATAATTAGGGCTAGGGTTTTCGAGGGAAAACCTAAGCACCAAAATTATCACGGGTGATGGAGTGGTTCGTGGATCACTGGGAAAATTCTTGAGGGAGCAACTCCCAAGTCAATTCATCCTCAAGATTTGAAGAAATATTAGGAAAAGAGAAAAAGTTTTTCAGGTGTCATAAAACACCACTAAAATTAGGTTTGAATTTTCGGGGTGTTACAGACCTTCCCCCCTTAAAAGAATCTCGTCCTCGAGATTAAGGAGGTTATACAAGATAATTCTTGAACGATCCATTTATACCCCATTTAAAAACTTTTTCTGCAAAATATTAGAGTTTTAACACTCAAGAGATTAACACTCCACAAGATTTTATTTAAAACAACATGATATTTCTACCATACTCAATGCATTTAAAAGATGGCATGGCAGGGGCTCACTCAATCAACATAGGATCTACCACCATGGTTAAAAATTAAATCTATGGTTTTGCTCAACTCAACACAACATGGCAAGATCAAACAAGATCTACAACCAAACTATCAACCAACAACCAAAGATTTTTCTTGGTAAAGAATTACCCACCATTTTATAAAACCAAATTATTGAGGGATATCCTAATCATACCCCTTGCCTAGGGTTTTGTTTTAGAAAAGCTGCATAAACATTTTCATGTTTACACAGGTTTTAGAAAAACCAAAGGGTTTCTTTTTAAAAAGAAAATATCTGTGTCACCAATAATTGGTTCACAGACACTGTGGGATAGGCCATTTCCCAAAAATCATTTTGCAAAATTTTCCCTAAAAGAAACACTGGAGAGACGAGGGGATGATTTCCTGAGAAAGGGATAGAGGCACACCGTGGCTATCGGCCTACTCGCTGACGTGGGACCGGGGTCCACCTGGCAGTCTCCCTCCTCCTTTCTCTCTTCTTCTTCCTCGCTCTCTCTCGCTCTGTACACGGCGGTTCCCAGTGCGCGGAGCACTCCACTGCGGCACTGCTGCGCGTGCGGTCCGTCGACGTCGCGGCCATCACGGCTTTGGGAACATGTCCTCGATGGTTTCGCGCCACTGCTCGCGATTCTTTCTCTTTTCCCGCGTGCGGTGTCGAGGAGCGGCGTCCGAGCTCCAGCTATAAACCAGATATCTCCGAAATCCTCTCTTCTTTCATCGCAACCATGGGCTTCGTTCAGAGCCTACGTCGAGATGCTGGATAGGGCGGGCTTCATCGAGCATGTGATCATCGTCGCGCTCTTCGGGATCTCGTCCACGGTGGTGGGCGGACTGCTGTTTGCGGCGGTGGTCTTCCTGATCTTTGGCCTGTGCAACTGGTGGTCTGGCGCTGGTGCTGATGCTGCGGCGGAGGGGCAGGTTGCGGCAGAGGAGCAAGCTGCGGCGGAGGGGCAGGCTGCGCCGCCGGTTGCTGAGGTGGCCGCTCTTCCAGCTGGAGGTGAGCCGGCCGCTCGAGCCGTCCGTCGCCGTCGCGCGGCTCGCGACTCGGCTTCGGGTGAGCCAGGCTCATCTTCTAGCAACACCACTGAGCTTGAGAGGGAGTAGGATTTCTGGGGTGCCTTCGCATCTGCACTGAGGTAGTTGTAGTGTTCTATGTTGGAGTAGAACTTGTATCCTTTGATTCTGTAATTTCCCTTCTGTACTGAACTTAGTGGATGTATCAAATTTGTCTCCTCTGATGAACTGGAACAAGATTTTCATTTCTGAACTTTTCTCAGCTGCAACAAACCTGGTCTTGCAGCACAGATAGAATTGCAGAGGTACTAGCATACAGATAGAAGAACTTGCTACACTGAGAAAATATCTTTTAGAAAATAATCCTGCATTTTATGGCCCAAACAATTGCAGGAGTGTGGCATAACCAACTCAACCATAATGGTTAACAAGAGAATCAGAACACCAAGTTTTATTACGGGCTGATTCAACATCAACCAGAAAGCATACAACAAACTTACATTACAAGCTAACACAAGAAAAACAAACAACCTCGCTGATTCTCACCTACCAACACACAAGCGCCACTCGGGCTAACTAAACAGGGTTCTACTCAGCTTGACGGCCTCTGGTAGTCGGTGGAGCGCGGCCGAGACGAAGTGTGGTGTCCACATCTCCATCTTCCGCGGGTGGGGAATCGCATGCACGCCTTCGAGGATCATACCTCGCTCTTGGGGGTGCTGCTGAACTCGAGCTAGTGCTTGCGCCACAGATGCATCAAGACCGCGTTCCAGCAAATCATCTGGGAACGGGAGTCCTGTGCCCTGAGCTTGCCCATGGGCGGGGGTAGGTTGGTTCCTTGCTCGACTCAGTTGCATGCGAGCAATACCAAGGTTGCGCCTTGTGGTCATGAGTTCCTCCATCAGAGAATGGCTGAGCCTTGTCATTGCAGCTCCGTAGGTGGCCAGGGTGATTACGGCAGGGTCGACTTCTTCTCCAATGGGAGTTTGGATAGCCTCCGCACCATGCTGGGGTCTGGCTGGGAGGAGGTGGAAAGCTCGACTTTTCGCCATTGCCGGTTCCGAGTACCGCAGGCGGACGAGACCTTCCCAGGCTGCTACCTGGATGGCTTGAGCAAGAGTGGCCATGCTCCTACCTTGGATCAGGTAAGACGGACTTGTGCCCAACGGACACGAGCCGACATGCACGTCTGCTCGAAATCACTCCCGGCAGGCGAGAGTGAGTTCTCGAACACCACGTATCGAGGGCGAGCAGGCCTACCAAGAAGAACACAGACGGCCTTCCAAAGCATCAGTGGAAATCCGCCATGATCCTCGGCAGTGGTCTCTAGGACGATCTTGGGGTTCGCCATCGGATTATTTCTGGATCTGGGTGTAGGATGAGAACGCGGGATTCCTTTGCGGGATCCTGCTTCAAGAGAGCTGGGTTGGCTAAGGATAGCAGGCGAGGGTGGGGATAAACAGCAGCTAGGACTGGGGTCTCTTAGAAGCTGGGTTGTGTCGGCTCCTTCTCATGGAAGAAACCGGCGAGCCTTGCTGGGTGGATTGGGTCACATCCTACTGCACCTTACTGTGGACCGACACAGCCATGCCGGTTAGGCGGGATGGGTTAAATCCATCGGGCTCGCTGTCGGGCAAAAGTAAGGCTGGGCTTTCCATGCTAGGGTAGTCTACAGCCAGCCTGGTGCTCTGATACCACGTCTGTGACACCCCTCCCTGGCACATCTCGCAGAGAGGCGGTCGTCCCGTGCGCCAGCCCAAGATATCTGGCCGCACGTCGCGACAGTGCAACATATGGAAATCATTACACAATCAGGCACAAAAGTGCTACAAATGGTTTACAAGGCCATCGAGGCAACCAAATATCAAGCCAAGCATGGCTCAGGACAGAGTTTAACTGGCAGCGGAAGACGACTAAGGCAACGGCTTGGAGCGGCTCCACTCCACAGGCATCTGGCTGGGCTACTGATCCTAGCACGCTTTTGCTCCATCTTCTGGCTAAGTCTGGCCACATGAAAAGCCAGTCTGAGTACAATGACGTACTCGCAAGTAACGTAATCCACAAGACATGAACAGTCAGACAATCATGCAACAAGTTATACATTGGAAATAAAATACTACACATGGCAAGTGTGTACTCTAGACAGACAAATATACAGTATAACAAAAGGTAGCATGGCATCACAAGCAAAACATGGCATAAGCAAACAACGGGTATCACCAGTGCAGAGTCCAAGCCAGGTGGGGTTGGATCGTGCACCGGCAATCAACAAAGAGCTTACCTGTGACGAGTAAACGAGTGTACCAGTTGGTACCAAATAATACACAACAACACCTGTGATCACTGCTAGGCCCAATGGCCTCATCTTTCCACTCTGGCATGCACGGTTGATGTTGGCTCAGGCCTAACTCTAGGCTCCCAACGATCACACCGCCATCCTATAACATGGGTAACCATCAACATCTCAATGCACATTCCCTGCATCATCTTATTTGTTCATTTAGTGAGATCAGGTCGTTCATTAATTCTTCAAACAGAACTTAGGTTTAACCTCCTGACACGACAAAGACACACAGTGTGACCGACACTGAACTGTTGTTCCATATCCCAGGAACGGGCTAGCTTGCTAGGTTGACTCTCGAGAGTTGCTTTCCACTATCAGAATGCACCCCACTCAGCCGGCACTTCAGGTTCATCACGCCAAAGTCGTACTAAGCAAAATACACTCACATGACGGTCCACTTGCTAAGACACTCTCCTGCACCACCCTATGCGCGTGGCACAACGGGCAAGTAAATCCGGCACATCCCCCGGCGCGACCGAGTATGCCTAGCTCCGGACTCCCTATCACAGTCGAACCCGTGCCTGTCGACCTCTACCCTCGGACAGCACAACCGAACGACTGCGCCCAATGGATGGCACAAAAGGGGCTCAACAACCTACTAGGTCACGGTCCTCCATGAGACGACGATGGTTCTGCTTTCAAAGTTCAGATTAGTGGCACCATGGACTGACCCTATCGTTGTTTGGAGGGGTGTTTCATTTAATCAAGTTTCATTATAACAAGCCAAACAACAGAGGATTAGTCCAACACAATAATCATAAAATCATAATAATATATCATCAAACAACAAGTCATTAGCAACATAATATTCCAAGCAATAGTTTGTTTGTATTGACCGGGTGACTATGACGGTTCCTCCAGTCAGCGCCACCACGAATCAGTGTTCATAGAAAAGAATGCACAGTGGGTCAATCGGACGACTGTGGCGGTTCCTCCAGCCAGCGCCCTCACAGTTCATCTACAAAAGCTAGCACAATTTGTTGGCGTCGAATGGGTGACTGTGGCAGAGATACCTCCGACCAGCGCCATCGCAGATCAACTACCAAAGTTTGTAGGGCATGTAGTCTCCCAAATGAACCGAAAAGCACTCATAAGAAAGAAAGCATCCATTCCACTCGAGTTTTACCTCGACGTGGTGTCAGCAATCTTGGCAAAAAGAACCAAATGGAAAGCAAATGTCCCAAGCGTCGCAGTCCAGGTGGGCTTACGCCAACCACGTTTGACGGAGGGAGAAGAAGCAAATAACTCTTTTGGCAAATGCCCCCAACTCCGAGGATCATAAGACGACATTCGTCCGCTCCTCACCTCGGCGAAGAAGAAGAAGCAAACAAAGCCACGCAGGTGCGAGGCGCACAGTTATATAGTTTTCCCCACTCCGTTGACTGTGGCGGTTCCCCCAGTCCATCGCCTCGGGAATGGGAAGTGGTACCCCAGACACAACACCACAACTCTACGGAAAGTAGATGTCAAAGCCATGATATCTCATGACGCACAGTTTTCAGATGACAGGCAATCAGATGCACAGATAAGTAATTATAGATTAACGCGACGATTTAAAGTGCAACATGGCACACAAGCATACACATGAAATCATATCCACCATCATCAACACGGACTAGCAGGCAAAACACAACCGACAACTGGACAGGGGCTCATAGCAAGTGGTTAGCTTGCCTCGGGGTCACGTAGTTGTTCTCTGGTTCGTCGATGAAGTGAAGATGTTGTGGACTCGGGCACCGGGAGCCCTACACCGCGTCGTCGGGACGGTATCGGATTCAACACGCGCCACCCGGAATATTTACTGGAAGGAGGTGAAATCCATACCACTGGAAAGGTCTCACAAAGATAGGAATTTAGAAATTTGAATCACCCCAATCGGAGTTACGGTTCACAAGATATTAATGTTTGAAGTTTAACTCACCGGGAAAAAGAAAAACAGATTCCGCGGAAAAAAAACTGCACGGGCCGCGTCGCCGCGCGACTTGGGCCGTTGCTGGGCCGTCGCGCGCCGCGCGCTGCGATGCGCCAGCGCCCGGGCGAAGCAGGCCGAAGGTGGGCCGTGCTGGGCTGCGCGGCCGCTGCGCTGCTGGGCTGGGAAACGGTTCGCACGAACCGAAAAAAAACAAAGAGCAGAGGACGTCGTCTTCCTCCTCTGCTCTGCACTGGACGGGCACCGATCTGCCGGGGACGGCCGAGGGGCGCTCGGGAGGGTCGGCCGACGGCGGGGACAGGCCTGCGGCGGCACGCCGCGGTCGGGGAAGGAGGGGCCGGCGGCGGGGTGGCCTCCCGTGAGCTCGCACAAGCTCTGGCCATGGTGGCCGTGGGGGAAAAATTGTGGAGAATTTCGTGGAGCTTTTCCTTGCGTCTGGGCACCGAATGGAGAGAGCAGGGGGGAGGGAAATGGGGAGGAGTTGCTAACCTTCCGCTCGGGCTGCTCTGGGGGGTTCTTATACAGAGGGAGAGGAGGGAACTTGATGGCACCGACGCCACCGGTGCACCGATGCACCAACCTAGCTCCAAAATTGATGAGGGGGATAGGGATGTCTTCGGTCCGAGCCAGGGGAGCAGGAGAGGGCTAGGTCGCTGCTGGGTTGGTCCGGGTCGCGGGAACAGCAGGGGGGCTAGGGGAACAGCAGGGGAACCGGAGGAACAGGGTTGCGCAGGACGCCGACAGTGCGCGCTCCGAACGCCACGAGCGGCATCGACGCGTTCCCAACGACTCGGGGCACCAAAAGGAACACCGTTTCCACCACTGGGTTCGTAACGATGAGAGGAACACAACCAAACAAAAATCCCACAGGGATTCCAAACTTTGTAAAATAGATTTTCAGAAAAGCAAAGATACCGAAGGTGCTCGATGAAATGAAAGGAGTCTTGCACAACTCAGAAAAATCCCCAAAAATTACCACTGAGTTCTTGTGGCACAGGGGGGTGTCTATGGAGTATGAGCTCAAATGGGTACAAGGAAATTGGGTTTCGAGACGGTGCCCAAAAGATGTCATATTGGCATGGTTATACAAAAGTGGCTTTGCCAAAATGATAGGGGGCTGATCTCCTGGATGTGTGTGTCCAATATATGTGTGATCACATCTGCTAAGTATCATGGCCATATGAATTATTTGGCTAAGGGTTGCTTTGGAGGTCGCCAAATGGCACTATTTTTGGCTTACAAAGGGAGTGGTGAAAATATTGCTCAAATGGACTTGGCTCCAAAAGGTGAAGTGCAGGGAATGCAAAAATATTCATCCCCTGAATTTATCAGAATTTATGGAGATGCCTAGCTTGACTCAAACATTTCTGGATCGATTTTCAAAAAATGAACAAAAAAGGTAATTGAACGGAAACTATTTTCGAACGATTTTAAAAGGCGAACAGAAAAAGTCTGTGAACGGAAATTATTTTTGATCGATTTTCAAAAAAGTGAACAAAAAAGGTATTTGAACGGAAGTTATTTTTGAACAATTTTAAAAGGAGAACAGAAAAAGTTTGTGAACGGAAATTATTTTTGAACAAATTTCAAAAAAGTGAACAAAAAAGGTATTTGAACGGAAATTATTTTTGAACGATTTTAAAAAGCGAACAGAAAAAGTCGAACAGAAAAAGTCTGTGAACGGAAATTACTTTTGAACGATTTTAAAAAAAGTGAACAAAAAAGGTAATTGAACGGAAACTATTTTTGAACGATTTTAAAAGGCGAACAGAAAAAGTGTGTGAACGGAAATTATTTTTGAACGATTTTCAAAAAGTGAACAAAAAAGGTATTTGAACGGAAGTTATTTTTGAACAATTTTAAAAGGCGAACAGAAAAAGTCTGTGAACGGAAATTACTTTTGAACGATTTTAAAAAAAGTGAACAAAAAAGGTAATTGAACGGAAACTATTTTTGAACGATTTTAAAAGGCGAACAGAAAAAGTGTGTGAACGGAAATTATTTTTGAACGATTTTCAAAAAGTGAACAAAAAAGGTATTTGAACGGAAACTATGTTTGAACGATTTTAAAATACGAACAGAAAAAGTCTGTGAATGGAAATTATTTTTGAACGATTTTTAAAAAGTGAACAAAAAAGGTATTTGAACGGAAACTATTTTTGAACGATTTTAAAAGGCGAACAGAACAAGTCTGTGAACGGAAATTATTTTCGAACGATTTTCAAAAAAGTGAACAAAAAAGGTATTTGAACGGAAACTATTTTTGAACGATTTTAAAAGGCGAACTGAAAAAGTCTGTGAACGGAAATTATTTTTGAACGATTTTAAAAAAAGTGAACAAAAAAGATATTTGAACGAAAACTATTTTTGAACGATTTTAAAAGGCGAACAGAAAAAGTCTGTGAACGGAAATTATTTTTGAACGATTTTCAAAAAGTGAACAAAAAAGGTATTTGAACGGAAACTATGTTTGAACGATTTTAAAAGGCGAACAGAAAAAGTCTGTGAACGGAAATTATTTTTGAACGATTTTCAAAAAGTGAACAAAAAAGGTATTTGAACGGAAACTATGTTTGAACGATTTTAAAAGGCGAACAGAAAAAGTCTGTGAACGGAAATTATTTTTGAACGATTTTAAAAAAAGTGAACAAAAATGGTATTTGAACGAAAACTATTTTTGAACGATTTTGAAAGGCGAACAGAAAAAGTCTATGAACGGAAATTATTTTTCAACGATTTTTAAAAAGTGAACAAAAAAGGTATTTGAACGGAAACTATGTTTGAACGATTTTAAAAGGCGAACAGAAAAAGTCTGTGAACGGAAATTATTTTTGAACGATTTTCAAAAAAGTGAACAAAAAAGGTCTGTGAACGGAAATTATTTTTGAACGATTTAAAAAGACGAACAGAAAAAGTCAAACAGAAAAAGTCTGTGAACGGAAATTATTTTTGAACGATTTTAAAAAAAGTGAAAAAAGGATATTTGGACGAAAACTATTTTTGAACGATTTTAAAAGGCGAACAGAAAAAGTTTGTGAACGGAAGTTATTTTTGACCGATTTTCAAAAAGTGAACAAAAAAGGTATTTGAACGGAAACTATGTTTAAACGATTTTAAAAGACGAACATAAAAAGTCTGTTAACGGAAATTATTTTTGAACGATTTTAAAAGGCGAACAGAAAAAGTCTGTGAACGGAAATGATTTTTGAACGATTTTCAAAAAGTGAACAAAAAAGGTATTTGAACGAAAACTATGTTTGAACGATTTTAAAAGGCGAACAGAAAAAGTCTGTGAACGAAAATTATTTTTGAACGATTTTCAAAAAAGTGAACAAAAAAGGTAATTGAACGGAAACTATTTTTGAACGATTTTAAAAGGCGAACAGAAAAAGTTTGTGAACGGAAACTATTTTTGAATGAATTTCAAAAAAGTGAACAAAAAAGGTATTTGAACGGAAATTATTTTTGAACGATTTTAAAAAGCGAACAGAAAAATCTGTGAACGTAAATTATTTTTGACGATTTAAAAAAAAGTGAACAAAAAAGGTATTTGAACGGAAACTATTTTTGAACGATTTTAAAAGGCGAACAGAAAAAGTGTGTGAACGGAAATTATTTTTGAACAATTTTCAAAAAGTGAACAAAAAAGGTATTTAAACGGAAACTATGTTTGAACGATTTTAAAAGACGAACAGAAAAAGTCTGTGAACGGAAATTATTTTTGAACGATTTTCAAAAAAGTGAACAAAAAAGGTATTTGAACGGAAACTATTTTTGAACGATTTTAAAAGGCGAACAGAAAAAGTCTGTGAACGGAAATTATTTTTGAACGATTTTAAAAAAAGTGAACAAAAAAGGTATTTGAACGGAAACTATTTTTGAACGATTTTAAAAAGCGATCAGAAAAAGTCTCTGAATGGAAATTAATTTTGAATGATTTTAAAAAAAGTGAACAAAAAAGGTAATTGAACGGAAACTATTTTTGAACGATTTTAAAAGGCGAACAGAAAAAGTCTGTGAACGGAAATTCTTTTTGAACGATTTTCAAAAAGTGAACAAAATAGGTAATTGAACGGAAACTATTTTTGAACGATTTTAAAAGGCGAACAGAAAAAGTCGGTGAACGGAAATTATTTTTGATCGATTTTCAAAAAAGTGAACAAAAAAGGTATTTGAACGGAAATTATTTTGAACGATTTTAAAAGGCGAACAGAAAAAGTTTATGAACGGAAATTATTTTTGAACGAATTTCAAAAAAGTGAACAAAAAAGGTATTTGAACGGAAATTATGTTTGAACGATTTTCAAAAAAGTGAACAAAAAAGGTATTTGAACGGAAACTATTTTTGAACGATTTTAAAAGGCGAATAGAAAAAGTCTGTGAACGGAAATTATTTTTGAACGATTTTAAAAAAAGTGAACAAAAAAGGTATTTGAACGGAAACTATTTTTGAACGATTTTAAAAAGCGATCAGAAAAAGTCTCTGAATGGAAATTAATTTTGAATGATTTTAAAAAAAGTGAACAAAAAAGGTATTTGAACGGAAACTATTTTTGAACGATTTTAAAAGGCGAACAGAAAAAGTCTGTGAACGGAAATTATTTTTGAACGATTTCAAAAGGCGAACAGAAAAAGTTTGTGAACGGAAATGATTTTTGAACGATTTTCAAAAAGTGAACAAAAAAGGTATTTGAACGGAAACTATTTTTGAAAGATTTTAAAAGGCGAACAGAAAAAGTCTGTGAACGGAAATTATTTTTGAACGATTTTAAAAAAAGTGAACAAAAAAGGTATTTGAACGGAAACTATTTTTGAACGATTTTAAAAAGCGAT
The DNA here is from genome assembly GCA_947311845.1 of Poa pratensis. Lineage (NCBI taxonomy): Eukaryota > Viridiplantae > Streptophyta > Magnoliopsida > Poales > Poaceae > Poa > Poa pratensis. Next base: position 3,826,094 of record CAMZMU010000015.1, read on the forward strand.
CAGAAAAAGTCTCTGAATGGAAATTAATTTTGAATGATTTTAAAAAAAGTGAACAAAAAAGGTAATTGAACGGAAACTATTTTTGAACGATTTTAAAAGGCGAACAGAAAAAGTCTGTGAACGGAAATTCTTTTTGAACGATTTTCAAAAAGTGAACAAAAAATGTAATTGAACGGAAACTATTTTTGAACGATTTTAAAAGGCGAATAGAAAAAGTCTGTGAACGGAAATTATTTTTGAACGATTTTAAAAAAAGTGAACAAAAAAGGTATTTGAAAGGAAACTATTTTTGAACGATTTTAAAAAGCGATCAGAAAAAGTCTCTGAATGGAAATTAATTTTGAATGATTTTAAAAAAAAGTGAACAAAAAAGGTATTTGAACGGAAACTATTTTTGAACGATTTTAAAAGGCGAACAGAAAAAGTCTGTGAACGGAAATTCTTTTTGAACGATTTTCAAAAAGTGAACAAAAAAGGTAATTGAACGGAAACTATTTTTGAACGATTTTAAAAGGCGAACTGAAAAAGTCTGTGAACGGAAATTATTTTTGATCGATTTTCAAAAAAGTGAACAAAAAAGGTATTTGAACGGAAATTATTTTTGAACGATTTTAAAAGGCGAACAGAAAAAGTTTATGAACGGAAATTATTTTTGAACGAATTTCAAAAAAGTGAACAAAAAAGGTATTTGAACGGAAATTATGTTTGAACGATTTTCAAAAAAGTGAACAAAAAAGGTATTTGAACGGAAACTATTTTTGAACGATTTTAAAAGGCGAATAGAAAAAGTCTGTGAACGTAAATTATTTTTGACGATTTTAAAAAAAGTGAACAAAAAAGGTATTTGAACGGAAACTATTTTTGAACGATTTTAAAAGGCGAACAGAAAAAGTGTGTGAACGGAAATTTTTTTTGAACGATTTTTAAAAAGTGAACAAAAAAGGTAATTGAACGGAAACTATTTTTGAACGATTTTAAAAGGCGAACAGAAAAAGTCTGTGAACGGAAATTATTTTTGATCGATTTTCAAAAAAGTGAACAAAAAAGGTATTTGAACGGAAATTATTTTTGAATGATTTTAAAAGGCGAACAGAAAAAGTTTATGAACGGAAATTATTTTTGAACGAATTTCAAAAAAGTGAACAAAAAAGGTATTTGAACGGAAATTATGTTTGAACGATTTTCAAAAAAGTGAACAAAAAAGGTATTTGAACGGAAACTATTTTTGAACGATTTTAAAAGGCGAATAGAAAAAGTCTGTGAACGGAAATTATTTTTGAACGATTTTAAAAGGCGAACATAAAAAGTTTGTGAACGGAAATTTTTTTGAACGATTTTTAAAAAGGGAACAAAAAAGGTATTTGAACGGAAACTATGTTTGAACGATTTTAAAAGGCCAACAGAAAAAGTCTTTGAACGGAAATTATTTTTGAACGATTTTCAAAAAAGTGAACAAAAAAGGTATTTGAACGGAAACTATTTTTGAACGATTTTAAAAGGCGAACAGAAAAAGTCTGTGAACGGAAATTCTTTTTGAACGATTTTCAAAAAGTGAACTAAAAAGGTATTTGAATGAAAACTATGTTTGAACGATTTTAAAAGCCGACCATAAAAAGTCTGTGAACGGAAATTATTTTTGAACGATTTTTAAAAAAGTGAACAAAAAAGGTATTTGAACAAAAACTATGTTTGAACGATTTTAAAAGGCGAACATAAAAAGTCTGTGAGCGAAAATTATTTTTGATCGATTTTCAAAAAAATGAACAAAAAAGGTAATTGAACGAAAACTATTTTTGAACGATTTTAAAAGGCGAACAGAAAAAGTCTGTGAACGGAAATTATTTTTGAACGATTTCAAAAAGTGAACAAAAAAGGAATTTGAACGGAAATTATGTTTGAACGATTTTCAAAAAAGTGAACAAAAAAGGTATTTGAACGGAAACTATTTTTGAACGATTTTAAAAGGCGAATAGAAAAAGTCTGTGAACGGAAATTATTTTTGAACGATTTTAAAAGGCGAACATAAAAAGTTTGTGAACGGAAATTTTTTTGAACGATTTTTAAAAAGTGAACAAAAAAGGTATTTGAACGGAAACTATGTTTGAACGATTTTAAAAGGCGAAGAGAAAAAGTCTTTGAACGGAAATTATTTTTGAACGATTTTCAAAAAAGTGAACAAAAAAGGTATTTGAACGGATATTATTTTTGAACGATTTTAAAAGGCGAACAGAAAAAGTCTGTGAACGGAAATTATTTTTGAACGATTTTTAAAAAAGTGAACAAAAAAGGTATTTGAACGGAAATTATTTTTGAACGATTTTAAAAGGCGAACAGAAAAAGTCTGTGAACGGAAACTAATTTTGAACGATTTAAAAAGTGAACAAAAAAGTTGGTGAACGGAAACTAATTTTGAACGAATTTAAAAATAGTGAACGAAAAATGGTCGGTGAACAGAAAATATTCTTGAACGATTTTAAAAGTGAACAAAAAAAGTTGGTGAACGGAAATTAATTTTGAACGATTTAAAAAGTGAACAAAAAAGTTGGTGAACGGAAACTAATTTTGAACGAATTTTAAAATAGTGAACGAGAAAATGCAAAAAAATAAAAACAAAAAAAGGTGAACATTCGTTCATTTCTTTTCCCTAAAAATAAATAAAACTTCAAATTGACAACAGAAAATAAAATAGAAAATTAAAGAAAGAAGAAAAACAAAACTGTGTACTACAAAAGGAAAGTGGGAAAAAATAAAAATAAAAATAAAAATAAAAACGAAACAGGAAACAGGAAAAAGTTATAAGACGAAAGTTGTGGAAAACGGCGAGTTTCATATACCCATGAAAGGATTTTTCAAACCGTCGACTGAGTGTGACAAATTTAACAAAATTCATTTTAAAAAATTGAAAATTTCGTTCCAAAATTAAGAAGCTACATTTCACGAAACTCGAAACCGATCACGGGAATGGAATCTAATCGTGAACGTACACATATTTCGTGTATAAATTATTTTTGAAAATGAAAATATATTTTTGTGTGAGATGGAGTATGTGTTAGAATGTGTACTTACACAGAGCTAGTACAGGCCGAGGCACGAGCTGTGCCCGAAGCGAAACGGAAGAAATAAATCTGGCGCTAAAAGAATGGGCCAGGCCCAGGAGAGCGCAGGGGTGTGCGACTCTGGTTAACGTCGACCTGGTCGATATATAGGATTTGCCCAGGGAAAGGGTACGCCGCCGCCTCCTCTCCATTGAACGCCGCACCGGCTCACTCGCCGTCGCGCGCCACCGCTAGAGAAGGGAGATGCTCAAGTTCCTGTCCAAGGTGGTGGTGGAGTACAACCCGCTGGACCCGCGCAAGGCGGCGGCGGTGGAGCTCCTCGCGCAGTGCAACGGCCGCAAGGCCAAGGACTCCAACCCCACCTGCTCCGTCGAGCTGCGGCGCCTGCCCACTCCGCCCGCAGACCAGGACCCCAAGGACCACCCGCCCCCACGCGTCCTCGTCACCTACGTCAACGGTTCCGAGGAGGCCTTCGTCGCCGCCGACGGCGCTACCGCGCAGGGCATGCGCGACCAGATCCTCTCCCGCGGCCGCCTCCTCGAGACCGAGCAGCTCTTCCGTGAGGCAGGGGAGAAGTGGCCCGTCGTCATCCCCGAGGAGGAGCTCGGCATGTCATTCCCCGGGATCAAGGTGCGTCTTCTACCTTGTTTGGTCCACTTCACTTTCTGTCGAACACCTTGCGTGCGTGGGCGTATCTTACCACCTTGCGCTCAAATCTCTCGTCCATGCATTGGAATTTACAGATATTTGTCCGCATTACCGCTCATTCATGATTATCTTGTATATGTGTATTGGAATAGATTGAAATAAGCATATTTTACAATTTTTGTAGATTACTAACGGTTTAACGTTATCTACGTTGTGCTCTGCCTGTAATAAATATGCTTGTCCATGTCTATGTTTCACCTATATCACCTGATGCAGATTTGTCTATTTTTCCTTGATGCTTACATCGATTATATTGCTACTGTCGGTTTGATCTAACATCTTTAACCTTCCTTTTGACGGGCTTATTTGGACTGAGAACAGAGATTGTTTTCTCTGCTATGTAACTTTCCTCTTTTTTTCCCTGAGGCCAATCGTCAAACATTGCTAATGTCCTGTATGTTGGGTGATTATGTAGTCTGTCTGTGATTACTGTTCATTTCATCAATACCATGTATGATTGCATACTTATTTGTTTGCGGCCGTGAAATTACTTTACCTTCATTTGTTCCACGTTCGTATACTGCTGTCAAGGCACTGCTTTGTTAGTAAACATCATGGTGTACTGTCCATGTGCAACTTGATAAATAATCGTTTGGCATTTAATTCAGTTCTATAAACTGGAATTAGGATTATGAGTGCTTTTGGCATCTAGTCCAGTTGGATAACGTAGAACTAAGATCACTACTGCAAGCGCATAAGCCGGTAGTATCTATTTATCGCACACTTATGTACACAATTCATCAAATTGGAAGAGAAATAGTTGGTTTAATTACTAGTCCATTGTCCATCCTTCCATGTTTTGTCTAGACTCACTGATATTTCACTAACATAAATGTTTGTCTGCGTCCTTGTAGGAAATAAATGCTTAGCCTATTATCCCTAGCCCTTAACTATTTTTGTTCGGGCAGACTACCTTGGCTCATGCTGCCTATAGTGCGAAAAAAAATTAAATAAGTATCTTGACTGGCCAGGCCTCCTTAGCCAACCTTATGAATATGCTCTGTACCTTTTTATGAACAAATTTATTAAATTTAGATAACATAGAGTACTTTGTATTCCTTCATGCAGATAAACTCTAGTTCTGAAGAATTTTAAATCTGCGGAAGTAGAGCCAATGACTCACGTGTCATAACTTAATACTCCCTCCGTTTCTGAATGTAAGGCGTATAGTTTTTTGCACGAATATTAAGACGTGTGAATTTTGCCTACGGTGGACTCATTTTACTGTAGATTTGTTTTGGAGAGAGGAGTCCCTAAAAATCACAAATTGAAAACAATCCTTTAAATCTCTCCCTTATGGATTGAAAATCATTTTTTGATGTGTAAAATTATCCATAAATCGCAATACACCCTATATTTTGGAAAATTTCCTCAAAAAACTATACGCCTTACATTACGGAACGGAGGGAGTAACATTTATATTGAAGATAATTTTTAAATTACTTTAAAATTTGACAACATGCATGTACTTGTGTTGCTATATATCCTTAGAGAAAGAAGTTTACTAATAATCAGATCAAACTTCCATATGGTTCTTGGGCACAAGTTTTCCACTGAAATACTAAAATAATCAGCTGCACATTGTACACTCAAATAGTTCCTGGACATCTGGATAATACATATTTTCTAATTGGCCGCTTTTTATTATCTGACATATAAAACCAAACCAGACACCGCTATACGTCTCTCTTGGGCACAAGATTTCCACTGAGGTACTCAAATAATCACCTGCACATTACACACTCCAATAGTTCATCGACATTATTTATTTTCTATCTGCATGTTTCTACTGTTACCTACCTTTATACAGTACATACGTACTTCTATATGTTGTGTATGACCCTATCTTTCCTTCTGCCCGTGAGACCTTGATACATCCCAGTAGCATGAGATTTTATTTTTCGTGTATTTATATGCAATGTTCTTAAGATAGCCAAGTCACACGTACTAATCACATTATTCATAAGTGGTTATGGGTTTCAAGGGCAGGTGTTATTTTTAGTTTCATTTTGTAGTCTCAGTGATACACTGGACATGCGCGGTAGATTTATTTTCTTTATATACAGGTGTTGTCCATTATTTTCAGAAATGATTTTCTGTATGGTACCATCAAGAAAGCCGTGTGTTGCTATGGATTAAGAAAAAAAGCATACTACAACCTCCAGATGGGGATTAGCCGTGTGTTGCTATGGACATGTAGAAGAGGATTAATTACTTTATTTAACTGGGGTGTTCATCGTCGTATCCGCATCATTCCGGGTAGATCAGAGTGTTTCTGCTAAACAGATTTAAGTAGGTGGTGAGCAATCCCATCTTTATCTTACCGGAAGGTAGCAAATTGGAGATTTGGTACGACCTCCAGATGGACTGACCATCACAACCAACTAGTTTCTTTATAGGAGTGATGTTCACTATTCGCTATTCATTATATCCTTGCTGTGGGTAATTTGGCTGGCATGCTTGAATTTTCAATTCAATGGACTGGGCCTGCTCAGTACTTTCATACTTGTTTGTCTTCCTTTTGTGAATTCTTAACGAAAATCCGTTTTCCTTTGCAGCCAAAGAAAGCCGAGGAGAAGCCCCAGGCTTCGTGATCCAATCAGAGCTCTTTCGGTCTGGTGTGGTTAACTAGCAGAACATCGTACTTCCCATAAATGTACCATCGTATCACAGAAGAGAGCTCCCAACATTTGGAAACTTGTCTTCAGGTGTTCATTGACTGTTCAAGTTGAGTTGATGTTCCGTTTTCTCCTCATTTCTCGGAACATGCTATGTTGACAGGGGACATTTGATACTCAGTTTGGATTGGTGATTTACAATTATATACCATTGTAGCCCTTGTTCTGTATGATTAGCTTGAATCAGTTCACTAAGAATAAGCTTGCTCTGTAATATTGTGGATGAGTTCACTGCTCATCATCTCCAGTCGACGGCTAGAGAATTTGGCCTCAGCCTTGCCCGTTGCTCTGAACTTGCTGTCATCATGCTACATAGCATCAGTTTCAACGTGGGCATGTCCCGGTATGTACAAGCAGTGGCTGCAGACTTTGAGTATCTGTAAACATGTCATGGTTTCTTCCCTAGACAATCATAACCTCAGATTTTAGATTTCTTGGTCAGACTCTGAAACTCCTTAGCTATATGTTCTCAACAATTGATTAAACTGTATTGAAATGGACGTAAGGGAGTTAAGACTTAACGCGCTGAAATTGAACTGCTATGGGCTTTCAAAGGAGAACATCTAAAAGCTTCCCGCGGAGGAGAGGGATAATCTAATTATTGAACTAGAAGTACAACGGATTGAGCAGATGCTGATGATGTCGTTGTTTGTAATGTAGGAGCCGTTCCAGGGGAGGAGGTCCCTTCACTAGTGCCCGCAGCTGGTATGTGGATGAAAATATTTAGATGGTTGGCACCAATGTAGGCGGCTTCATGGGGTTGAATGATGCTCATTCGTCTCTGGGAGGCAGACAACGTGATGGCGTGCCAACCCGATTGAAGCGCGGACGCTATCTTTCCTTCATTGTTCGTTTAGGCCTTGAACATTCTAGTTGCCGACGTCAAAACCGTGCGATCACACGAGGTACAAGGCGTCTGGTGAAGACTAAGATGCAGGTGGAGATTCAGGTGCATCAATATATGACTCAGAGGTGGCGATGATCGCTCTGTCGGAGAGCAGCTTGCGTGATCGCTGACCACCACGAGCTAGCCGGGCCACAAGTTGTAGGCAAATCACCTTCGGACACGTGGATCTTGTTTTTTCTCTTCAAAATTTTATACAGAATCACATGGATGGATAGCAAAAGATGAAAATTACAAATCAATAGACAAATGAAAGAAGGATCTATGCATATGTACCACATGAATCCAATGCTGGTGTCTGGGGAGCTAACACCATTTTCTAGTTTCGATGGCGCTACTGAAATGGTCGCACCGTGAGCATTCATCATTTTCGCCAAAATTCCGTCAGGTTTAACCTTATGTGGTTCCCATAATATAGGAAAATGCCTCACGAAAACCAAGAAGCTTTCTTAAAGGGCAGATCTGGCAGCGTTCATCCGGCTATGGAGATTACCAATCTTGGATCCATTCTGGAGCAGTCAGATCAGCTGGATCTTCACTTGGCGTGGAAGAGGACGCTGTTAAATCCTCCTTAAGTGTTTCTACATAGCTGTCGATGCGGTCAGAGATTTCCTGAGGTACCGTTGAAGTTCCATCTGCTGTTTGTTTCCAGTCAATACCATCAAACCAGGGGTGTTTCTTCACTGCCTCCACACCTGTGGTTCCAAGGCGTGCATTTTCATCTACCACAAGTAGCTGGCCAAAAAAAATCGCAAAATTGAGTTTGCCTTGTTGCACATAGACCAAATAGGGTGAAAGATAGGTAGGCAATGGAAAATACATGCATTGGGCGGGGAGGTGTGTGTGTGTTGGGTTACAACCTTGGTTATAAGGTCACCAACTTCCTCACTGAACGTTGACGGCATAATTAGACGCCCCTTCGCAATGTTAGCGAAAGGTTCTAGCTCGCTCTCCCTCCAGGACCCAAATGGCATGTCCGATTGCAGCATGAAATAAATCAATACTCCAAGCGCCCACCTGTTCATGCAAAAGCAAGAGAATATCTTAATCTTTACAGACTATATACATGCATACATATCACAAGCTCACACCTTTCCAGGTGAAGAATGTAGTGCAAGAAATATCAATGTGCACTTTTATCTTAAGAGAATTTGTAATTTTGTACTTCAGATTTTTCTTCGTGATATTAGAAAAGCAATATAACCATTAATCTTCAGATTTTGTAAATCCCATGTTTCAGCACTCCACATTAAGGAAAATTGTGGCAATTATTATTATTATAGTAATAATATTAATAATTCAGAATTCATGCATAAACAAGAACGGGGTCGATAACCACTTACCAGTCAGCAGTAAATCCATGCCCCTTGCCAAGAACGATCTCTGGAGCTAGAGAATCAGCAATGCCACATATTGTGTAAGTCCTTTCACCTTCCAACTTCTTCGCAAACCTGAAGTCAACTATCTGTCATACATAAATACACTTGTATTATTAGAGGAACGATGCTGTCTTCACTCTTATCATGTGAAATGTCAATTTAGTATATCAGAAGTATGCAATGGAATGATCAATATTTGTTCTGGTCGAAGAAGGATTATGTATTAGTACGCAATTGTCTCAGTGCTACACGGACATGTTTATTAGTTTTACGTGCTTATTAATAACATGAACATTCGCTGTAAAAAGTAAAAGGTAGTTCTAACACCGTATGCTTTAAGGTCAGATAATCACCTGCAGATGTCCTGATCGGTCGAGCATAAGGATATCTGCTGAGACACCTCCGTAGAGAATAGACCTCTGAAATATTGTACATACTTAGAGGCATATTGTAAATAAGAGCAGAATACAAACATAATACACAAAATTTGCATGTCAATCCCTCAATACAGAAAAGCAAAATCTTACCTGATGAAGTTCTTCTAGAGCAACAACAACTGAAGCTGCATAGAACCGTGCAGATGACTCACTTAGTGGTGTATTAAGTATTGAAGCCAGTGAGCAACAAAGGCAACAATTCAGCAGTATTCCAAGGTATGATTGATCAGCACAAGTACATAAAACTTCTGGCACACAAGCTGATCGGCTCAAACTTTTCATGATGTCTTTCTCCTGAAACACCTGTCCTTCCTTACGGAGATCTTTTACCCTCTTGATATAAAACCTTTTGAAGCTTTTGATCTTGTCTGGTTGATGGTTAGCACGAAGAAACAAAACAGGATTAGCTAAAATACATGTGTGGCTGCTAGGAAATTGATATATCTGACAATAAAGGACGGTCAGGCTGAATTGATTTCATACCAGAGCCTTTAATTTGGACAAGACCGATCTCACTGCAATCAGCGGCATATATGCACGTTTTCCATTCCTGAGAACATATGTAGAACCATGTATCAGCATGTAATCTCAATAAATATTTTCTTCTGATAGAAAAAAATGGCATGCTAGAGAAAAGGAAATGAAGTACTAACCCCCTACCAAATCAGATAGCTGAACCCTCCTAAAGGAAAATTCCTCATCTGTACTTTGTTGATGCACCTTTGGGATAAGAGAACCTTTAAGTCTGCATAGATGTTGTGACATGATGAGCTGAGCGATTGAGAAATATCTCATGGGTAAACTGTGAAAAGATTTTACATGTACAGTACTTGGAATCAGTCTGTGGAAGTTTAGGCAAAGACCCGACAATTAAATCAAATTTCTCTTTTGCGATTGTAGAACAGATTACATCACCAACTGAGATAGCCGTAAACGTGATACTCTTTCCGATGAGAGCCCACTCGCCAAAGTGTCCTCCCTCATCTATCTCAACCACATAATTGCCATTTTCTTGACTCTGTTGGGCCTGCTTTGTGTGAGCACTAAGAAGATCCCAAGAATCTGAATTTAACTTATCATCTGCTACTGTAAGTCTCACATGACCCTTTTGAATAATATATAGAGAAGAGATGTCGTCATCCTGAAAAAGGGTTCACAAAAGTAAGATGTAAACAAATATGCAAGAATCTCATAAGTTTGCAGAAGAACGTGTTAATATTTTGTTTGGCTGTGTGCATTGCAGATGCAGAGGATAGGAGTGAACTCTTTTGTGGCTGCCCCTAGATACAGTGCAATGAATCAATAAAAGCTTCCATTTCCATACAAAATCAAACAATTTTACTCAGTATACCTTGTCAACTATTACTTGTCCATCTGCAAAGGATACCTCAACAAGTGAGTCGGCAAGTTGACTTAGCTGAAGCACTGTCAATCTTGTAAAAACCTCTACAGACCGGAGTAACTTTAATGACGGTATATTTGAAAACTCTGACATTAAAATTCCCCGGAAATCCTCCGCTTTAGAGCCCATAATGTTCCACTAGTCACAGCACGAACCGAAGATTGAAGCGGCTTGTTATACCTGTTTGTTTCAAAAATAGATGGTGATTAGATGTGCTAAATAGTGAGAACTACCTATATCCATCTGAACTTGGTCGGCTTATTGCATCATCTCCATGCCTGAAGGGCAGTGGAGAGATTTATATCATGTCTGGTTAAGTCTTTCAAAGTCATGGCATGGTACATCTCAGATATAGACACACAATAATATGTTATGTGTGTTAGTTTACAGGTGAAGGTCATAGCCATTGGCACTGACCGTCTATGATAATATTGATACTTCATCACTTTCTTTAAGGAAATATATATGAAATCTACATGGTGCAGTCAAGGTTAAAACTAGAATAGGCATTGATAATGTGCAAGCAATGACATGGATGCTCACAACAAGCATCCATAGTTCCATACATATGCAACTATGCAATGTGAGGTTAATATTTCCAGTATTTTCAGCTATAGTATGGAAAGAGATAGCATGGACCACAAGAATTACAATTATCTGATCTTATTGGAATATTCAGTATATGGTAGAACACTCGTCACAGTTAATGCATTAGCTTTCAGTTTTCACACTCAATGTAGTATGTTCTTGGAAATGAAATAACTGAGTGATTGCTTACAAGAGCCAAAGGTTGACAGCAGGTCTAAGCTCCATTTTTTTAGGTGCAGAGAGGAAAATCTTAACTATGTTCTGACTGATAATTACAATGTGGTAATTAGAGCTGAGATTTTGCATTTTTGCCTATTTGCGAAAAACAAAATAGTGAGAGCTGACTAATACTATTATTGACCACCTCGCACGATTGTGTGTTGAACAGCGGGGCACCACTCTTGTTGATTAACTCATGACAGGTTTTAACAAGTATTTTCAATAAAACTTCTCTTATAATCATACTATACAGTATAAATCACATATGAGTAAAACTGACTCACATCAGTGCTAGCTCTCCAAAGGAAGATTGCTTGTCAGCAGTATAACGATGCAGAACCTTACTCACTTCCTTCCCATCTTCCTCCTGTTTATATACCTTTCATCAGCTTAGTCTTTGAAAATCATAGCATGGAGAATAAATTATGAACTCGTTTAGTTTGTCGAACTACATTGTTAGAATCAAGTCTGAGTATAAGCAACATATATGGACCAAGATTGTGCAATGACCAAGCTCTGGACATTACTTTGCTGTTCAGTTCTGCACATAAATATCTGGCAAATATCTGGCAAATAACTATCTATACAGTAGTGGCCTTGAAGTGGATACAACCAAAATTGATGCTAAACAGGGGGCAGCCTGACTGGTGGTTGATGGTGAGGTTGAGTGCACGTTTCGATCAGATGATCAATAACCACCAACTAGCAATGTGATAAAAAGTGGATCCAAAAAAAGCAGCCCGCTGCTGCTTTTTATTGCTTTATCCCTAGCTCCCAGCAAGGTAACATCTAGAGGCGGAGCCAGGATTTTAACATAACAGGGGCCATGAAGACGACCACAAAAGGTAGCAGTACATCACATGGATCCAAATTTCCGATAGTGGAGTTGCAGCTTGAAGAATTGACATAATAAAAATGAATGTAGTGTTTTTCCCTCTTTATGCTTGAAAAGTGAAGCATAATGGAAGTTCAGCAAAAAAAAAAAAATACATATCTCATTCAGCACAAAGAACAGGTAGTATAGAGAGGCAAGATGTGTCCTGTTCGGCAAGGGAGCTAGTCAGACTATTACCACCGGCAACTTCAGTAACAAAACAGCGCACTATATGCCCTAATAGTCCAAACATCAGAGTATTACTATAATTGTGGCTGCTATACCGGTCTGGGAGGCAGTGGTTGTGCCAGGACTTCAACCTTGGGTAGTCAATTCAAATTGTGTAGTCAAATACACATATTTTTATGGATTATTATTATTTTTGCATGATTTTGGTTTGTGTTGCCAAAAAACTGTGTAGTCAATTGACTAAACAGCTTTTACGTGACTTCGCCACTGCTAGGAGGTGGGGGTAGAGCCGTAGAGGAGAAGAGGGTTTAACTACCTCATAGTATGAAGTAGTATACTTCCAGATTTCTTCATTCTTCCAACGTTGGAGTTCGTTTGTACCACTATATATGCCTTCTTTATATACATGGGATTAGTTGATGCCTCGTTGTGAAATCCTAAGCTCGTACGTTGTACCTCTCTCCACATATTTATATTTGATCATCACATTTGTGCCCAGGTGATTTTTTCCTGATTTAGGTGTTCTCTCCTATTCTTGATTACATTTTCTGTCTGATTTACATTTTCTAACATAATATATGTATTTTGAAATGATTACCTGAATGGCTAGAACTTCAAACTCACCATTCCCAACTACATAGAAGCAGTCACCTTCACCACCCTGCATTATACAATCTCCTTATATTATGTAATAGTTCTAAGCAACCTCAAAATGTAATCAGAGAAGTAATGAATATAGAAGGATAAGAACCTGATGCACTACTATATCCCCGGGTTTTGCCCCAACCCGTTGCATGCAATCCAGTAAAACATTACGCTGTGAATCTGTGAGCTTTCTGAAGAGGAAATGATCATGTAGTATCCTCTCAATATGTGCCTTCATATAATTTCATTTGTACGATTTGTCAGCATAGGACACCATAAGAAGTACTGAACAAAATTTTAACAATGAAAAAAAGGGTGAAACTTACTTGCTCTTCCCATGTCTTGCGATGTGACGGAGATGGAGGAACCCATACTTGACCATTTTCCAGAGAATTTTCAAGAGCTCTCAACCGTGCACGTGATATATCCTGCCTGGAACGCTGATTATTGGGGTTTAAACTTATGACGGATGGTGATTCAGATCCCACCAGTTCTACTACTTGTTGTGATGGTTGTAAAGACACCTTCAATACGGTATGGGTGGACTCCGTCTGGTGAAAGATAAAAAGTTTATTCAGGTAATTAAATAAAACAAATTCTATGGAACTAACATAAAAAAGCTAAAAAGATAAATCCATACATCAGTTAACCCGTTAATATGTACAAGTATGATTGTAATGTCATCCGTACGAGTTTCATACTGTAGCCAGAGACGATAGGATTCAGCAACAATTGCAGCACATGCATCACGGGGATCCTTGTATTTAGCAATCTGAAAATCCATCACCATAAAGTTAAATATACAGATACATAACATGTGACGAAGGGTTAGATCTCTAATCTATCTCTATTGCTCGAGCGAAAACTTGGTGCTCCCAGAATAATACAGGAAGAAAATAAATTTAAGAATTGCACACACAACCACAACTTAGCAGCAGTACATGGAATTTACCATGTCAACGACTGTTTGGCTAGAAAGAAACTCAAAAACTCCATCGCTAGCAATAACGAAGAATGGATGGCTGTCGCTGAGCTCCAGGATAAAAATCTCCGGATTTGCAACAACACCAATTGATTCAGCAACAGAATCTCCAATACTACGAGTAAAAGCAGTTCCTGGATACATGCCATTTTCCACCCACAACCTTGGAGGATCGCCATCATCACTTTCCTCGGTACCCCAACACTGCACATCCGGGTTCTTTAGTCCTTCTATTTGATCCAAGGTCAGAACCCTGGCACCACATTCCTTGACCCTTTCAACCTCGTCAGTCCGGTAAGGTGTTTGATCTATGGAGAGGTCAACAGCAATAATATCTTCTCCTCTTTTCTCAGCAATAAGAGCACGTGAATCACCGGCATTTGCAATATACAATGTTTTTCCCCTCACCAATATAGTGATGGCGGTCGTACCACTCATGGAATCGTCCAATTTGTCCGCATGGAGCTGAGAGTTTGTTGCCAAGAAAGCAGAATGAAGAGCCTGAACAGCATTGGTACGAAACTGGCCATCTCTGAGCAGGTTTTCACACAATCTTCGTTTCACGAATTGTGAGCACTGGGCTCCATATTCCCCATGGCCATCAAACACACCAAAGAAATGGTCATCAGGGCTTGTTCCAAATGGAGTATGTATGCAAAAGCTATCTTGGTTTGGTTTGTCCAATGATTCTGGGTAGTAACCTCTTTGAGACAAATAGGAGTATCTCAGATCATAGTTCCCCAATGGGACTCGAACTTTGCGTGACCCTTCGGGAGGAAGAAACTGTGAAGAAACCCTCGAGAGACGATTAATACCAACATTTGATTCTCTTGTAATGTTCATTTGGTTCAATCCATCATCATCTCCCTCTAGATCATCAGAAGAGCCATCTGAAGAACTAGAATCTGTCTTTCCCCTTCCCCGGCTTGATTTTCCCCTTGACTCTCTTGGGGAGTCAGCTGTTTGTTCGACACATCCGTGGGAACACAAGCATCCCTTAAAATGTGAACATGAACAACACTTAGATGGTGAGCAGCCCATCAGATATAAAACCAGCTTGGTAAGAGCAAAGAGGCAGAAAGAGCATGAACACTCGGAAGTCTCCGCTCCAGCTATAGATTATGTATGCACATAGACCGACAAGACCACTTTGAGGAAGCTGTCAATATTACATAACCTGGGAGCTTTAAGAGTCCACACTCAGTAAATGATACTTATTTCTTTACAAAACAAAAAGCTCATTCTGAACCCACGATTTGGAAACTTGGAAGTTGAAAGGAGCCATATTCATACGCGCACCTGAAATTATTTGAGAAAATAAGACCAGAATAAGTTACAAGCAAACTATTTGCATATGTTATTTAATAATAATGAAAATCTACCTCAAGAAAACTTATGGAATACAAATATGAAAAAAGGCTACGGTTAGTGCAATCATAACATAATGATGACACAAGAATAAAAGAAGTTATTCGTTGGCCCAGAATAGTGCTTTAGTAAGATGAACTCTCCTTTTGTGTGTAAGAGGGTGTAAGCATGTAGATAAAGGAATTTAAAAGATAACACACTCATGTTAAATGACATGATGGAACATGGAAGAACTGAATTTAATTGTCTTCTTGACTAGAACTAGCCCGCTGTTAACATTAGATCAAAAGGGTTTGCACACATCAGATAGCTCAATCCTGGAAAGCATAGAAACATCTTGAGACCAAAACATGAAATAGCCTACGATTTGACCAATCAGATACCCACCTAGAAAAGAGAAGTATTTACACAAAAACTTAAGATACGTAGCTCTAGTAATAATGTGGTCATCTCAAGTTCTCAGCTGCAACAAGAAGAAGATCGCGCATAAAAGGAGAAATGCTAATGCTTACATGTTATGAAAATAGAGAATTTTGACAGAGAGAGTAGGAAAGACTAAAGTACATGAATTCCTGCACATTTACGGAGCATGTACAGAATCAATCCAATTTATACGAGGTATATTTTCCACAAGGGAAAATAGTGACTGTTGTTTGTTTTTCATGTCAATTTTCTTATTTCAGTTCTCCAACAAGACTACAGATAAAACAATGCAACGCCTTTTTTTTTTGAAGAAATACAGCCTCCATCCGCAATTTCAGCTTAGTCAAAAAACTGGCAGCAATCCTATTGTGGGAGCAATCAAATGGAAAAACATTTGTCGGTAACGCTCTAGAAGTATTATTATGTACACAACAAGTTCATTTATCATTTAGTATTCTTAAAGCTTGAATCCTAATTGGGAAATTCTTGATCAATCGAAAATGCAAACAGATTCTGACAAAAAAAAATGACATTAACAACAAAACGCTGATGTAGTTCAAGTAGGCAAGAGAGAAGAGAGACACATAATCTTCATTTATTTTTGTTGGGAAGAAACGGCCAGTCTCGACGTGCTATTTATTTCCAGGCCAAAGAACAGAATCTTCCATGGTATAGTCCCAAAAAAACCCGGTAATACTTTACAATAGAAACTCTAGAACCAAAAACAAAAGAAAAGAAAATCCTGGCAACAGAGCATCGCCGGAAAAACAAAAAAAACAGAGGCATTTTTACATGGAGTAAAGATAGAACATTCCGCAAGCAGGACTATTCTGCACTCTGAAGTACAAAGACTTGGAGGAAGAAAGGAGAGGAGCGGGCTTGGAACTTACTGACGCAAGAGAGGGGAATCTCCGGCAGGCAGCATACGCGCCTGTAGCCTTCGTGGGAGAGGAAGAGAGAAGGGGGCTGTTTGTGAGGTGGGTAGAGGAGGAAGCAAGCAAGGCAGAGAAAGGGAGAGGAAGAGGAGGGAGCTGGGTGGTTCCGGTAGTGGTGGACTAGTAGAGGAAGGCTATTACGAGATTTTTAGGAAGGAAAAGGATGGAGAGGGGCACAGCCGCACAGGGCACAGGCACACACGCGATTCCGACGGAGGAGTTTTTTTTTTTCTGAACATTATCTAGCCATCTTAAATCTTTTGAATGTAATATAGTGCAAATAAAACATATAGCAATGGCAATCGATCCCCAAATCAAACAATTCCCATATAATTCCAAAGTTACAATCCTCTGAATATCCTAATTAAGTCATTTGAATCAAATAGGCTCGTGATATTCGTGGCCTATTTTATGTGAGTGGGTGCGCGTATCTACTGCGAGTCCTCACATCTTAAATCTGGTTGTACCAATGTATCCTGTTTGGTCATAACGTTTGTACCAAATTCTGCAATTTTGTGCTCCCTGGCAATCGGCGTTTCAAAAAATAGAAAAAAATATTTACGTATTTCAAAAAAATCTGAAAAAAATCATGAATGTAGCTATTGGTGTATTCTACAAACTGCCAACAATTAACTTCAAATACTTTATATTTTCACAAAAATGACAAAAGAGTGGATTTGAGTATGCTTAGTTTCAAATCTCTAAGTTTTTTAGATTTTTCATTTTTGTGTAGCTCCAAATACAATGTATTTGAAGTTGATCTTTTGCATGTTTGTAGAATACACCATTATCTACATCCCAGATTTTTTTCATATTCTTTTAAAACTCGTAAATATATTTTTATTTTTTGAAAACCCCAGGAGCACTACTTGGGAGCAAAAACACTTTTCCGCTTATTTCCCCAATAAAATAGAGTAGGTATGGACGACAAAGAATATAGCTAGGTTAGATTGTGCATGCAAACATGCGCACGTAATCTAGGTTTCTCTATATAGTCTATCAATTATTTGGCTATATTTGATGGATTTATTCCCCCACACTAAGGCATCACCATTTTGAGAATTAATGCAGTTTAAATAAAACTATACAAAGGGGCTTCAATATGAAAATTAGAATTTCACATGCATGATCCTATTCTCAGCTCTAACTTGTTTTTGCCATTATTCTTCTTAATCTAAGGTAACTGTATTTTACAGTATGCCAATTTGGCTTGTTTTTTCTAAGTGGATATCCCTTTCTTCTCAATTGATTAATGCACACAACCAACTTTGTTTATTCTTGCACATTTATACAAATTTAGTGTCATGTTATGCAATTTAGGTTGGTTCTTCAAAAGGAGGTTTCTCTTCCACTTGCAATGAATTTTCTGCAATATATGACTCAATAGATGCAATTTTAGTTTTTCTTTCAAATTTAATAAAATCCTTCTTAGGAACCTTTAGGTACTCATTATACCTTTTTCCTACCTGCAAAATGATGTCAGTATCAAGATGAAGATTCTTACTTAGCCTTTCCACCTTTCGTGACTCAATTTTTTAATGCAGTCATATTCTACTTTGGTTCCACCGTCATTACCTAGATCAGGCTTCCATGTTTCTTTATTAATACGAATTATATCCAATAGTTCCCAAACTTGAGTGACAGTATAATGCATAAAAGAATCATTAGATGTAGTATCTAATTCAGTTGTGTTCTCTTTGCCAAGTTCTCCATAAAAAGTATGTAATACTAACCATGGTGGTAAATCTTGGTGAGGAAAATGGTCAAGTAGACCACAAAATCTGAGACATCCCTTGATGAGACTCTCTCCAGGCATGTTCTTGAAGTTGGTAATCATGTCTCTTGCTCCATAAGATTTTCTTTCTAGATAAAAATGAAAGAAAAGGCAGTAGATAAAAAAAATTCAACTATCAATGTGTCATGTAGGATAAGTTTTAAGCCAATTAAGAGATGCATCACATAAAGTATGAGGAAAAAGTTTCAATCTCTTCATCAGTAGAAGCATTGACTCTAAGAGTCCCACATATATCAACAAAGAACTCAATATGAGCATACAGATCCTCCGTATCATCTCCCTTAAACTGCTTAGTGCGCAACATATCAAGGAGTAGTGGGTTAATTTCACACACTTATTTGTTTACCCTTTGGCTCACCGGCATGAAAGCATCAATAGGTGGTCCAGGTATGTTCTTGATTTGAGGGAGTACTGGTGAGTAAAGGATATTCCTCGATGGTGCCTGCTAAGAACCTGTAGACAACTTAGCACAATAATAAAATAAGCAATGAAAACAGAAGACCAAAAGCGCTTAGCTCCCCGGCAACGGCGCCAGAAAATGACTTGTTGCCTGCAATGCACAGGTTGTTGTAGCTAGTTTCGAAATAAGAGTTTATCGATCCATACGGAGCTGAAGGAAATGGTCTCTGGTTTCTCCTTTGGTTATCATAGAATTGTACCTGCGTGTTAGTCTGATCCAAAGCAAGCAAGTGTGTAGAAAAAGCGTTGTTTGTGTTGTTGGTGCTTATTAGAACATGGCAGACAATGTGAATAGTGATAGAGCAAGCAAACGATGATGGTTATGAAAACTGCAAGAAGGCTAAAGGCGTTCTCATGAAGCATTGGTTCCACCCTAGTATGTTCTTTAGAGCGGAGATGGTTTATATCGTTCAATATGAATTGTTCATGTAGGGGCGGAGTCCCGTAGTAGACGTGCCCTGAGTCTATCAGGCATACACACCACACACAACCACTGCTAGCCTCGGTAAGAACCCGAGTTAACGGCCTGAGCCTCTAGCAATTAAGGGATAACCCCGTGGATTGTGGGAGAAGTTATGTGACTCTCTGTTATTCCCATGCCAACCCAAAAACAAAAGGTACCCCAACGTAGAAAGTATCTCAACCCTTCCTCCGGTTTTGTGTAGGGCACGATGACCTTCCAATCCTTGAACTGACACGAACAGCCTACTTTGACCCGAAGGAAAATATAGTGCCATCGACGTTCACAGGATATACAGAAGTAGATGGTTACTACATGGCAACCGGTATTAAACCCTATGACTTCTATCTCATCTCATAATAGTTATAATAGAGTTTCCCATCTTCCCAAGAACTAATAAAACTACTCACACATGAAAGCACAAGACATCATCATATTAAAGGTGTGAAGGTACGATGAACAATGGTATGAATACAAGTGCAAATCCACAACTAATTTTTTTGGAATTACAACGCGCTAGATGGAGGATGGATTCGTTGGTGATGATGAAGGAGATTTTTTTCCGAAATGGAGGCATAGCTCCAGCTTCTGCATTAGAGGGATGCACACAGCAGTTTTAACTGTATACTTTAGGTTTAAAAGTGCTTATTACAAATCAATGGTAGCCCAAAGTTGCTACATGAATCAACCAAATAAAATCTGAGAAGACAACGCGTCTAGCCATCTTGAATTCTCTTAGTGTACTGCCATCCACACTGGTTGAAGACAACCCGCACGACCGCCATCAACCAGATACATGCTGTATTCAAGGACCCTCGTTGCTCTTGTGGTAGGAGTAGTGATCGACCACATATGAATACAGTAGGTCGCCCGATGAAGAACCTGCAAAAAGTGGGAACCTCCAATCTTGTTAAAAACAACATCGTTTCTTCAATTCCAGAGAGACCAAACAAAAGCACAAATGGTAATGTGAATACGGGTCTTTGTGAAATTTATCCACCCCATTTAACCCATCACCAAACATATTAGCAATACTAGTTGGCAGGGAAATATTAAAGGTAAAATGTAGAAGTCTCCAAATATTGCGAGTAAAAGAGCAAAATATAAACAAGTATTCAACCGACTCTTTGGAATCACAAAGCACACAACGTTTACACCCTGTCCAATTTCTCTTTGCTAAGTTATCTTTAGTCAACAAAACCTTCGCAAGGACCACATGAAAATCTTTATTTTGAGAGGCACTTTCAGTTTCCAAAGTTGTTTATTAAGATTCCCTACCTGACCATTCATTAAATCATGGTACATTGATTTAACTGAAAAGGTTCCAGATGGAGTCAAATTCCATCTAAAATGGTCCTCCTCACTAGAAAGTTGTGCCTGTATCATCCTCTGAACCAACCACAAACAAGAGGTCAATTTCACACATGTTAAGGAGCATCTGAACTCTAAATTCAACCCATTGGTTGACAACACATCTACTATAAGAGCATCCTTATGCCTCACAATATTAAAGAGAGTTGGGTACTGGCTAGCCAGTGTAGTTTTCCCTGACCATATATCCTGCAATGTAGTATTCCCATTGATGATGAAGGAGATAGTGATGGTGATGATGAAGGAGATAGTGATGGTGATGATGAAGATGGATGCCTTGGCCTTTCGGATCGCAGCGGTGAAGATGGTGGCAGCCTCTTGTTGTTTCCCCTACGGATCCCTTATGTAGGCTAGGTTTTCTGGTCTGTTTTCATGGTGGCGGCTACTTAACTCGTCTGATTGGAAATCCGAGGCCATAAGGTTAAAGTACTGGACGAGACGATCTCCTGGCGGTAGGTACGGTCGGGTGGTACGGTCTGGATTGACCGTACAGTGACTCGTTATCTCCTCTATAACTTCGGCTTCGTTTTCTTCTCCTTCTTGTTTATTTCCAGCGAATTGTTTTCCCACATGAAATGCTTTAAATGCTCCTAATCAGCATACTTCATTCCATACTTGGTAAAAATACCATATATGAAATTACTCTTTGATATTTGGACTTCCTGCGTACATTGACATAAAAGTGCGCGCTGTCGCGATAAAAATGCAGAAATCCCTATCTCTACGTTGTAATAAAGTAAATAAGAAGATTATATGGAATGGACGCATCACACGCGTGGCTAATAAATAAACCCATGAATTGCCCACACCCTCTTTTTTGTAGAGTCTAATTCAACTCTTTTTGGCTAAGTGGACAACTATTGTTGACCCACTTCTCGCATGATTGCGCCTCGTTGAAGATCGTGTTGATTCTCCGGCTCGACAAGGAAGATGAGGTGGGAGGATCTGATACGGTGGGGACGCACTAGTCCGGCAAGTTGTGGTCATGACACAGAGCTAGGAACAGAGAGGAACTTTAATTACTCGCAAAAAGAAAACTGTGTAGATTGACATATAATTTTAACCGGAAAATCATTTGAAGAGCCGTGCATTTAATTTGACCGAAAGATTCTGTCGGATAATTAAAGATGAGGATATTGGAATGTTGGCAAGTCCAAGCTGGGTCGACTGATAGATGCCGGTGCACCACCCTCCAAATAGCATGTACGGGGGTGGTTTTAGCATGGGGAAATAGATGATGAGTTAACGTCGAATTAAAGTGCCACCCTCCATCCACTATTGGCAGAGCAGTGTGATGGCATCCCACAGGAACTAACCAATAATGCATGTGTTCTACTCGCAACAAAAATAGATAAAGACCGGATACTGGTGGCAAAAAAGTGTTTAGTCGACGATGGAGAGAGGGCCCGAATCCTTATTGAGCCAAAGCATATACTGTTGATGTTTCATTTCGTAATTCATGGAATACTATTCACTTGTAAGCTTCCCATAATCTCTCTCTAATGATGGAAGGGTGTGCTCTTGACATGCCAAGCCATCATGGACAGGAGGGAGAAGTAGACGCCGCCACGGGATTTAGAACATGTGGTCATGTGCAGTGGCGGCGTCGGGGATAAGGAAAGGGGCAGTGGACGGACATGTGTGGCTGTACGTACATCTCCATACTATACTCATGTGAGCTAGCCGGCAGTACCCCTTTTCCTGTGGATGAAGATGAGCTGAACCTGGCTAGTAGCAGCCAGCCAGATCATCCTTTTCTTATTTGGGGCCTTTAGTAATTGTCATTTCTATATACTCTTCTATTGTACCGGCGCGAGATGTTTCTTTCCGCATTTCGGCATGTTGCTCATGGTGTTGGATAAGTACATAGCTTGGAACTTTCTTCCAGCCGTTACTGTCTCCAATTGCTCAGGGTGAAGATTGCGTGGTATTACTTGTTTTCGTCACCAGAACTAGCTAGAAGATAGAGTTTGGATTGCGCAAATCATTGGTCGGGTTCCATGAAGAAAACCTTCAGAACCAAAACCAACAAGAGGTAGCTAGAGGAACGAATTGGGAAAGAGAACGATTGCAATTCAAGAAACAATACAAGATTTCGTGCAAAGCATCTAGTATTATTTGTCCTAAATGGCCCTTTCGACACTTTTAGCCAATAATGGATACTCAGAAAACTTTCAAATAAATATGGCCGCTCCCCAAAACGTCACAATAAAAGGCGTTTTCGACATGGTAGTCACGCCATTCACTTTGGCTTATTTTAAGCCCGTGAAATGAAAAAAACTGCTAAGCCATTTGAAATGGCGTTTCCGCAATCTATGCCAACGCGAATGGCGTATTCTGTCACTGTGCAGAATTTCAAAGATTCTGAGATTGTAAAAATCTCGTTTTACATGGCTTATTTCGAATGACTTAACCGTTTCTTCATTTCCCAATCTCAAACTAGCCAAAATGAATGGTATGACAAACTGTTAAGTCACTCGAAATAGGCCATTGCGAATGACGTTTTTGGGAGGGATCAGAACTGGTTGAAAGCTTTTTTAAGAACCATTAGTAATTAATTGTTTGGTAAAAGACTATTCAGGACGAAAGATATAAACATCTAAGGTGGGATGCCATTGTTGGGTATGACTTCATGGACTGGTGGAAGGAGGCTACCTGTACCCTACACCGCCTTATGCGTTTTGTGCATGGGCACTTTCTAGTGATCATGCTCACGGTGTGGATCTAGAAGCAGACACACGTTGCCTACTGTGGACCTGTGGTAGCATGCGGCCCGTTATCTCCGGCCTGCTCGATCGAATCAGGGCTGAGGCCCGGATGTGGACGGTGGGCCTCCAGATGAAGATGCGGACACGATGTTGGTCCCTTTCACTGGCAGTGTGTAGCACTTAAAAATCCGTGGGTGTTGTGGCCCCTTTCATTGCCTTTGTACATAGCTATTCTTTTCTACTAGGGGTTTAAGCGCGGCTTTTGCCGCGCCCGTGGGCTGGTTGTGTATATATATTTGGGAATTGTAAGGTGGTTTTTTTTTTGTATTCTGTTATGTGGCATCGTTGCAGCAAATGACAGCTGGAAATCTGGCCATTTTTTTTATCTTTGGAAATTTGAAGTTCGAAGTAAGTTGACGGCTAGAAGATTTTATGTTTTTTTAAAAAATTTGGTCAAATTAGAATTTTATGTGGGATTGAATTGTTTTCACGTATTGAGTTGGTTTGACGCTTACAAAGTGTCTAGATTTCGGAGGCATTTAAAATTTTAAAATATGCAAATAATTTGAAGGCATTTAAATTTTTGAAATTGTGCAAATTTGTATGCTGCGAATGTGTGGTATAATTTAAATTTGGGAATGTACATATTCGGGAACCGTTTAGGTTTGTAGTTCATTGGAATTCAAAAAAATTACGGGTTAGAATTGTTTAGATTTTTGGAATCGTTCAGATTGGGAAAATCTGTAAATTTGTTTTTTTACGTTGCAAAATGGTGGCTGTTGAAAGTCGTTGAAAATTTGGAAATATTTATATTTGAATCTATATCATGTGCTGTAAGTGGTGAGTTTATTCTGTTTGTGGTATTTTCCATCTATTTTTTTTGTGCAAATGTCGCACCCGTGTGTGAAAATTCGAGTTTGAAAATATGGCCATTCTAAAATTGTTTAAATTTGAAAGTTATCGGAATTCGAAGAGGTTGTTGTTTTAAGAATGGTTGGGTTGTAGAGATAGTTTAAATTTGAAAATTGTTGTAGGTCGGAAGAGAGTTACACTTTTGAAATGTTCAGAGTTTAAAAGTTGGTTAAATTAGAAATGTACTAAGGTCTGAATTTACTTCACGTTCGTAAACTGGTTGGTTTTCAAAGATTTTGTGAATTTTGTGGTGTGTTTAAATTTGAAATTTGGATTGAAACGTTGTAGTACGGTTTTTTTTTTGTTTCGAAATGTTGGCAAATTTGAAGTTCTTAAACTTTTTTTGTTTGTCATAAATAGTTAGTTTTATGGTTTGAAAATGTTTAGGTTTTGAAATTTGTGCATTTTGGAAAGTTATTAAGATTTCACTAATTACGATGTTGGTAGAATGATCAGATGTGAAGGTTTTTTAAAAAATTTAAGTACTGAATTTTCGATTTTGAATTAGAATGTTTCAATGTGACTGTAATTCATTTGTGGAAGCGTCCACTTAAGTAAATGATCAAATTTATAATTTAGTGGATTTTTTTTAAAGGGTTGAGATTGAAAAAATGTGTGTATTTTAAATTGGTCAAATTGGGGAAGTCTAACGTTTTGAATTGTTTGCACTGTTGTAAAATGATTAGATTCGGAGGAAGGTTAAAATTTTGGAATTTTCAAAATTGAAATTTAGATTTAAATGCTCTAATACGCATGTGATTTGTGTAACAAATTTATCCAAATTTTGGCGAACACAAAATCTTGGAGCTTGTTTTTATTTTTTCCTGGTTATAAATAGGTTTGTTTTATTTTTCTTGTCATTTCGATATGTAATATTTTTTTTATTGTGGGGAAATTTAAATTTTGGGAGTGTGCACATTTAAACATTGTGTAGGTTTTAAATTCACCGATATTGAAGGAAGTTTGTGTTTAAAAATTGTGTAGATTTCGAAAGTTGTTTACGTTGGGTGTTTTTCAGATTTGGATTGTTTGCATGTCTGTGAAATGAGTAGATCTTGAATGTTTTTTTTTTGGAATATGTAAATTTGAATTTTGATTATGTGGCACAATTAATGAGCATTCGGTGAAACGTCGTACCTGTGTGGTAAAATTAAATTTTGGAAATTGAGAAGCTATTGAGATTTAAATTCTTCCGATGTTTGTGAAATGGTTAGTTTGTTCAAATTTTGGTTAAATGGTCAAATTGAAGAGTTATTCATATTCGAACTGTTTTCACGTTTATTAATTGCGCAGATTTGAACATCGTCTGAAAATTTGATCAGGTTGGTGTATTTTTTTCCGTGTACATGTTGATAGAATGTTGTACCTAAATTTGATTATATTTGCTATTTGGAAACATGTAAAAGTTATTAGGGAAAAAAGCAGAATAAAAAGAAAAGGGAAAGAAGAAAAAAAGAAAAAACAAAAGGGGAAAAAAACCCGGCCGGCCGACCAGCAGGCGGCCCAGCCCACGTAGCGGCCCACCAGCCGGCTGACGCCCAGCGTCACGTCACCGGCCGGCCGAACGACCGCGGCGGCGCCGACGATGCCTGCGGCGCGCTACGGCGTCCTGGGATGCGCGCGTGGGCGCGTTGGACGCGCCCCGTCGCGGGGAGGCCGCGGGTGGCGGCGCCGCCCCCAAATGGTCACCGGAGCTGCCGCGCCGACGCGTGGATGCGTCGGAGGACGGCGGAGGCTGCGGCGTCGATTCCGGCTCGATTCGTCCGACCGAAGAGCTGATCTGCAGCGAGGAGGAAGAGGGAGTGGCGGCGAAGGCCCCTGCGTGGTCGGAATCGTGCGGGGAGGAGCATAGCGTGCTGGTGGCGCGGCGGCTTTGCCGTCGTGCGGGGAGAGAGGAGGCTGAGAGGAGAGCTCTCTGGTCGTTTTGCAAATAAGCCCCCGGTTTTACGTGAAATTGCGTTGCAGTTCTCACGCAGAGGGAAAACATTGAAAGTATGCGAATATCGGAAAGCTGTGGGGCTTTTTTGGAAAAGCGTGCGGCCACCGGGTGGGTGACCGGCTGCGCCCGGGCGACCGGCTGGGTGACCGGCTGACGTGTCGCGCTGTGATTGGCCAAAAATGGCGATGAACAGTGGAGCGCGGGATTTGGAGCGACGTGGCTCGATCGCGACCGTCCGTCGCGCGGATCGGACGGTCTAGGATTGCTGGCGCCGTGGCGCGCTGTGGGGGGCGGTTTCGTCCCCCTTTTATATATAGTAAGATGAATACATGAAGATGCGGACACTGAACGACTCAGGATAATTTTCGGTAAAATCTATGTATACGGACCATATGGACAAACATACTGGATTTACCCGTAAATACCTCTGAAAGTTTAAGGCACCCCTGAAGATCGCAATTTTCATGTACATCATACATAAAAAAAGTCCCTCTTAGTACCGATAACCTAACATAAAATGGGTGTAATAAATGTTATGTCCATGACTCGGAGGAATCTATTCAGCATTTATTACGTCATGTCCTCTCGCTCGTCTTACTTGGAGGATAGTTCATATTAGCTTTAAATTACCCCTCTAATCAACATCATGAATATGTTTAAGAATTGGTTAAAGGGGATTAATACTCCCTCCGTCTCAAAATATAAGGCCACTATTTTTGTGCTGGTCTTCGGTGCTTAACTTTGACCGTTAATATATAATAAATTATGAGGATTTAGAATGTATAAATGGTATCTTTGGATTTGTCTTGCAATTTTTTTTCATTTCATATATTTTAATAATAATTTGTGACCATATTATAAGTATAAATTATGGTCAAAGTTGGATGTCGTTGACCAGCGAAATTATAGGGCGCCTTGTATTTTGGGATGGAGGGAGTAAAAAACAAAGTCTCCAATTCGTGTCCGGGTTTGCACTTTAGTTTACATTATATGGAATTGTCGAAATAACATCGATTTTAACAAGACAGAAGCTGTAATGTTTTGCATGTTATACATATACTCACTAGATCCATATGAGGTTCTTACTTCTTCGAGTAGACATGCGTGAGCATATGGATTCTCATAAAGATCAACGTGATCCAAACGGTTTTAGACCCCCAACTTTCACGGGGAACCATAGTTCATTTGCTAGATAATTCAGCTAACCCAAATTTCGACCGCAAACCCTGTAAATCTTCACACATTGGACTTAATCAGGATCAATCCCACATAAACAACAAGCAAAAAATCAACAATCAACAATCAAAAATCATCAACACATGTATGTAGCGACCCATCTTGGGAAGAACCACTCGATAATTTTCAAACTCAAATTCTTGCCTAAAAAGTAAAAATATATGGCGGATGCCGAACCCTTTATATAGAGTGACTCAAAACCTAACTAGGCTAGACAGACCCAAAACGACCCTAACACAGACTCAAACTGAAATAAATCCTAATTGTCCCACAACATGATCTGGCTAACGTAAAATACTAAATCTCTATTTCGGCCTCATTCTCTAAGCCAAAAAAGATGCAAATTCAATTAAACTTGGTCAATGCTTCTTGACCAAACCGAAACACATTGGTGGTGTTCTCAATTTGAGGTTCGCCTCATCCTCCGGAGGGATCACAACGCAGAAAGGTCCAAATTTCGGAACATAAGGAGGTGCGGCAATCACAAAAGTTGTAGTTGTCCTCCCTCTCCAGATTCTGGGTTCAACGGTCTGGAGACGGTCGCACATGATATAATAGACCGGGGTGGCTAGTGGCGTATTAATAGATGCAGTAGAAATGGAACCGGGTAGTTTAACTAATTCGTTTTTTTATTTTTTAGAAATGGAGGTCCTACCCCCAGCCTCTGCACCAAAATGGTGCACACAGCCGGTTTTTTATTAATATAAAAGATGGAGTACAAGAAAGCAGAATCCAGCAGTCGAACAACATCGACCCGGAAAGAAACCCTGAGGCCGCATGCCTCGCAGCAACAGTAGCTCCACCAGATAGCCACTAACCCTATGATACAAGACGAAAACAACGAATAATACACAACTCCTAGGCTACGCCTTCAAGAAGGAATCGCCGCACGTTCGCCGATGGTGGCGAGTCCAACACTAGGTTGAAACTCCAGATTCTCATCCCCCAAACTTGAGTCCACCACCTTCAGCAAGGAAACGACGCAAGCGCGCGTCGACATAGCCTGATCAAAGATCTTGTGTTTCCATCGGAGTGCATATGTCTTCCTTGAAGCCGTCTGTACCCTCCACCTTTACCCGGCTACCGACGCCACGATAACCGGATACCTCTGGAGAAGACACCGGAAGACAGCACGTCCCATACCGCCTGCCTCCCGTCACTGTCGCACCACCTTCGATTCAGCATCAACAGGCTAAACATGACAACTCCGCCAGAAGCACCGCGCAATACCTGCCGGTAGCAGGCATGACTTGACGCCTCCGCATGAGGCGTCGTGTGTAGCATCCGCCGGCGGCGCATCCGCCGGAGGCTTCACCAACCAGTGACAGACATTGCTTGACGCGTCTGAAGAGACGCATGTGTTACCTGCCGATCCGCATCGAACCCAATCTGTTGATGGAGGGGACGTCCCATACCGCCGCCACCACTTCGAGATCCAGTCTCCGAGTCGCCCACACGACCCCGGCGACCACCACCGTCGAAGAAAGAGGGCCGCCGCCCCGATTCCGGGCGCTGCAGGAAGCACCCACCGCCACGTCAGCCGCTGTTGTCGCCCATACAACGACAGCCGCCGCCGCGACCGTCAGATCCGGGCAAAAGGACCCGAATCCCTCGCGCGCCGCCACCTGGTCATCCGCGCTCGACCTCCGGTCTTCGTTGACGAGGAGGCCGCCCCCATACCCGCCGCACACCGCAGCCAGGCTGATCCGCAAGCCCGCCGGCCCGAGGAACAAGCCGCCACGCCGTCGGCACCACCGCCTAGCCAGCGCCGGCCGCCCACGTAGCCACGACGACCAGCCACCACCTGGGGAACCCAGGGCCGCCGCCCCGAAGTCCGAGCTCCGCCGTCCACGCGCGCCGTCCAGAGCCGACGTACGCTTCCGGCCGGAGGCCTCCTTTCGCCACGCCGAGGCGCGAGAGCCGAGGAGACGAAGGCCTGCCAACCACCGTCCACCACGCGGGGGGTTGTGCCCCCGGTGGTTTCCTCCGGCGGCGGCGGGCGGTTGGGGTGGAGGAGATGCGGGGGCGGCGGCGGCTAGGGTTCCGCCCGAGCCGCCCCCCTGGGAGCGGACGCGGGCGTCTGTTACTACCCTCGTTTAACTAATTCGTTTCAAGACAATTTGTGGTCGGGGTATATTTCCCTTATCGAAAAAACAGCCTAGTTTGCACATTCAACAATTTGTTTGAAGAAAATAACAGAAGTTAGAATTGAACCGTATAGTTTAACCAAAATAGGCAGAAATGCGAGGATCTGCCAGGGAGGCCATCGGCAGCCAGGAATTAAGGATAGCACGAGAAAGCACCGCCAACCAAAAAAGAAGGGCACACCCAGAACACATCGGGCACCGGGCGGCCCAGCTTCACGCGCGATCACGATGAGGAGTCTCCCCATGGCTGTCGGCCGTGGAGCCGTCGCCTCCGCCACCCCGGCCGCAGCTGTCCCCCGGAGATCGCTGCTCTCTCCACCGCTGCCGCGGGTGCAGGTAAACTGACTGATGTTCCACGCCTACCGAGAAGAGCAAAACAATGTCTTGCATTGCGTTTCGTTGATTCCATTTGTTGCTTCTCGGAACAGCGCTGCAGTCGGAGCCGATCAGGCTGAGCAGCAGGAGCACGCCGAAGTTCCGGGCGTCGGCGGACGCCGCTCAGGCTGCGGCCACCTCCTTCGTCAGCAAAGAGGAGGCCTTTGCGTGGGCGAAGAAGGACAACAGGAGGCTCCTCCACGTCGTCTACCGCGTCGGCGACATCGACAGAACGATCAAGTCAGTAGCATCTTCTTCTGCTCTTCTTCTTTTAGCAGAGAGACCCTGACGGGGTAACCGTCGACGCAGGTTCTACACCGAATGCCTGGGCATGAAGCTGCTGAGGCAGCGCGACATACCAGAAAAGAAATACACCAATGCTTTCCTCGGATACGGCCCCGAGGACGCCCATTTCGTCGTCGAGCTCACCTACAGTTACTCACACTACACATATGATTAATTGTAAGCATGTTTTTCTTCATAATCTCGCCGTACGTTGCTGATGCACGATTCTCTGCAGACTACGGGGTCGACAAGTACGATATCGGAGCGGGGTTTGGTCATTTTGGCATCGCGACTGATGATGTAGGACGCCAGTTCATAGGCATTTGCTGCCATCGATTTTGCTCAAGTTAATAGCACGAATGTGCCTTGCACTTTGATTGTTGATCACGTACAACAGGTGTCGAAGACGGTTGAACTCATAAGAGCAAAGGGAGGCAAGGTGACCAGGGAAGCAGGCCCCGTCAAGGGTGGCAGCACCGTGATCGCCTTCATCGAGGATCCCGACGGTTACAAGTTTGAGATCCTCGAGAGGCCAGGGACACCAGAGCCACTCTGCCAGGTGATGCTTCGAGTCGGCGATCTCGACCGAGCCATAAGCTTCTATGAGAAGGTAGGCAGCTCAACATTTGTTTCTCGTGACAGTTGTGTACTCGACTTCTTCCGTCTCACCACAGTAGCTCTTCTTGTTGCCAAATTGTAGGCTTATGGCATGGAGCTGCTACGGAAGCGAGACAACCCTGAATACAAGGTGATTCAAGCGCATCCTCTAACAACTTCTTGTGCTGCGCCATGCATTAAACTGGACATGTTCTTCTGCAGTATACAGTAGCGATGATGGGGTACGGACCTGAAGACAAGAATGCAGTTCTGGAGCTGACATACAACTACGGCGTCACTGAATATGACAAGGGCAACGCGTATGGTCAGGTGTGGATGGATCGTCTCCCTGGCCTTTGCAATTCACTAAATCTTGCGTCCCTGAGTCGGCATCCTGAGCCGCTGTTGTGATGTGTTTTATGCAGATGGCCATAGGCACCGACGATGTCTACAAGACCGCCGAGGTGGTGAAGCTGTCGGGAGGGAAGGTGGTGCGGGAGGCAGGTCCCTTGGAAGAGATCGACACCAAGATCACAGCCATTCTAGACCCTGATGGCTGGAAAACGGTATAACCCCCTCATACTCATCTTCAGATGTTCTGTTTCTTTCAAGTGGCAATTAATTGCTTGCTAACCGTTCAGAGACTAAAGCTCTCTGTCCATTTGTCCTGCAGGTCTTTGTAGACAATATTGACTTTGCTAAAGAACTGGAGCAACTATAGAGAACACAGTTTAATTGTTTGTTCTTCCTTTTTGTCATCGCTGTAAACATGAGTACATACACTTGATCGACCTCCCAGAATACTACCACCAAATGGATGCCAAAGAGAACCAACTACAGTTATAACGTTGGCAGTTCCCATGTAAATTTAAAAACCAAGTTGATATGTTTCCACAGGTTTGAATTGAAATCCAAGTCTTTCAAAGTGGTGACATTTCCTCTACTTGATTGTATTTGTCCCAGATGAAACGACCATCATATCAGAATGTAAGGCAGCTAGTTGTGCATCTAGTCCATATCAAATGGACTGAAAGACGACACTGCTACTATTCAAGAAACCAACAGGTCAATGACAACAATATGTAATGCACCATCCATACTCACCTCAGTGACATGCATATGGTCTTATAACCAGTTAACCACACACAAAGCTGCAGATAAATAAACGCCTGCTATCATTTTAAGCTATATGACTGGAAACATAATAGAACCAAGCACTGATTCTATACAAATTACACCGTGACATATTCATTACACATGAGAAACTAGCCAAACACAATTCATTGCAGTACCGCACCAGGCTCAAAATAGTACAGCAAGCTCGGCTGAAATTAGTACAGAAACTGGCAAGGCTTCTTGCTCTTATAAACTGAATATGTTATATCATTCATCTGCACCAGGTTATGACAATGATGATGGATTTTCGTCACCAGTTCTCACAGGAACAGTATAAGAAGGCAAATTGACCCAAGCAATCAAAATAATCATCCAAACACACCTATGTAACCAAAATCGATCATCCTAGCTCACTCTTCATAATCCTTGTTGGGATCTGACGCAAACATAATTGACGCTAAAGCCCATCTAAGTTGAATCAGATGCTGCTTTCTGCTTGCAGATTGAGAGCATCTGGTGAGAAAAATATTTAGTGAGAAATCTGACACCAGTAACTTATACTATAATGATATATAAATAGCAACTCGAGTGGACTTACAAGTTAAAGTAATTATAAGTTCAGAGGGAGATCCCAGTGAGGTGCCAAAAGTTGGACATACATCATTGCACCAGCGCTGATCCCTAATTAAAGCTACAGCTATTCCAACAAGCCACCAAGCTCTCTTTCAAAGAATACAGCGCCAGTATTGTTAATTGGCAAAGAACCCTTGATCAATGAGCCCAGAGAAGTCTCGCATTGTACAGTCATGTAGAACACAAAATAGGTTACTGCAATTCCTAAGTTTCCATGTATTATCCACATACTAACATGGGAAAGCAATTTCTTCACCACTGAATGATAACTGATGCTGATTTCCCACCAGCATATCAACCATGTTTTCTGATGGGAGGTAGCGATCACCTCATGCAATACAGAGGACACCCTAAAAACCTGACAGCAATTTACATGTTCGCTCTGGATTCTCAGCTGAAACCATATTCGGTGACCTGCAATACACAGGAAAAAACATAGAGAAGAGGGCAAATTAAAAAAAGAATCAGGTTCCATGAGATTATCATGCCATCAGGCTTAAAACCTTCGATTTGCAGACTGGGCCATTAAACCATGCTAATGCAGTTACAGAAGGACCTCTTCTCAAATAGGAAAATTTCCAAGGAAAATAAAGTCTCACCCAATACATGTTTTTGGGTATATTGCATTATTTTTATTAGCTAAAAGGTAAGCATTTATTATAAAAATCATAAAACTGCTTGTATTGACCAGCTATTTTGGGAAAGTGTTCGGACAAAGTAAATATTTTCTCCAGCACATGGTTCCACAGCACAGCAGGTCAGCGGTGAATGTGTCACATGTTTGCCATACATCCAAGGTTCACCATGGACTAAAACCCCTTATTTGTTAAGACCTGAGCCACAATTACAGCAGTTTCGAACCAGCATCCCCTCTGTTTCGGCACCTGTACTTTTCTTTCCCTTGACAATGTTCGTGCTGCCAGTCCTTAACCAGTATGGTAACACAACCAAGAGAGGATGTTTCAGGAGCTAGTCACTGCAACCATTATTTAGCACCAAGCGCAGCTACGCATTGGGCAGCGTAGTACAAGAAACGAATACAAAAGACGACAAATTCAGCTTCGGCTTGATCTCCCAGAAGACAACACCGCTGCTTGATAAGTCATACGAACAAGACGAGACCATGTGCTTCAGGACATCGAATACCACAGGAGACATATTGAGCATTAAGATTTCTCTCATGGCAGCAAGGAGCTCCACAGCTTGTACAGTGCATCGCTCGCACAGGCGGTGAAACCTCGCCAGCCCCTTATGTGCGTTGAGGCTCCATCAGTGTTTGGCAAAGCCCCGCTCAGGTAGAACCAGAACATTCAGTGGTCTTCTGTTGGTGCAGCAATGTTCCTTGTGAAAGCAGTCCAGAATTCTGTAGTGTTCCACTGAATGCTGAACACGAGAGCTTCCACAATTTCTTACCTGTCTCCACCTAGAATGTCGTTTAGATAAGCTCACCATCTCCAGAGGAAGAAACATGTTTTCAGTCGGCATTGCTTGTCAAATGCCAGGATATCCTTCAACATAGCACTGGCAGAATGGCAGCATAGGAGCTTCAGCTAAACATCCACGAGACGAGTTATTTGTGTTTTACCTCCTTAAAACCACAGGAAAAGATGGCCAACATTTCATGAAGCGGTTGAACAGGCAGATGGTGACGATGTCAAAGCCCGTTGGCAGAGCGGATGG
The DNA here is from genome assembly GCA_947311845.1 of Poa pratensis. Lineage (NCBI taxonomy): Eukaryota > Viridiplantae > Streptophyta > Magnoliopsida > Poales > Poaceae > Poa > Poa pratensis. The sequence continues at coordinate 3,860,594 of CAMZMU010000015.1, forward strand.
ACAGTTGTATGCAAACCACCAGATGGATTGGTAAACACAACCTCGGCATGGCAGCTTCCACAGCACTTTCCAGTGAATCGCTGGTCTGCCCTGTACTTCCACTAGTACCGCCCTTAAACACCTTGCCACATGAACTTAGCAAGTGCTTAGAGAAAATTCCTGGTGTCAAAGCATCAGACAATCAAGTCATCTTGCCATCGAAGATAGGGATCTGCAGCACCTCTGCATCGCTTTACCAAAGGGTCTGTTGCACCAGTAGTTTGTCCCAGGTGCCCAGTGCCCACCACAGGGCAGACCTTGCTAGCTCATGAGAAGGTGTTGGCAAGGAATCATCCGTGCAACAGCACTAGAATTAGCCAAAGATAGGGAAGATGGTAGATCACTAATAAGCCTAATCTCATAACCTTGTTGTTTTTGTTGTTAGGTTCTGCACTTTGTCTTTATTACTCCCTCTGATCGGAAATGTTTGACACAGATTTGGTAAAATATGGATTTATCTACACACTAAAATTTAGACAAGCATGTGCCAATCATTTCCGATCGGAGGGAGTAGTTTACTAGATTCTGAATTTAAGATTTTGTCCCTTGACTTTGTTAACTGCTATCTTGTTTTGGGGCTTCAATTTATTTGTTTGATCTATTGATCTTCGGGTGCTTTACTTTACAGTGTGGACACTACCAGGTGATTATAACAATCAATATAACCGAACCTGCAAATAGTGAAAGACTACTAGGAGACGACCTTAAGAAAGCCTATACCAACTATATTGTAAGAGTATTTGTTGCACAAACCGAAAAACAAGAAGGTCAAATAGAAGAAAAATAGCAATATCACCACGCACCAACATAACTGTTCATGCCATATACACATGAAAGGTGCAAGTACGTAACAGAATCGAAGGTAGTCTCACCCCTGATTTAATAAATAGACCATCATGAACTGGAGCCAACTGATATGAGTACTAAAGGTGGTTTGAAGGCCCTTGACTGTTAGTTCCATGATTGGGGGGATCAGCAAGCCCCTGTGTTTTCATGACTGATATATTCTTCCTTGCGGCTTCAGCATGGCCAATTGATGTCGATTGCAGCAATGCATTGTCGGTGCTAGTGCTAGCACCCAACCTCTGCAACAACAGAGAAAAAATTATAACCAAAAGGTAAACAACATACAAACTTTAACGAGTAATGTACTATTCCATTATGTTAAAAAACAGTGAGGTTGGAAGACCAATGATGCCATTTTGAAACTTCATGAGCAGTTAAACTACTCAGAGGTGACAGCAAACATTCAGTTATAGAAGTTAGATATTTTCGTCCTCAATAAAGGATTACCAATTTATCATAATGTCGATTATTTGAGCGGCTGTTCTCAGCAGTAGATCGTATTTGCATTCTGATTGCCGGGCGTTGTTCTGCTTCAAGCTGACCAGAAGCTTCAGCTACCCGTGAACCATGACTGAAAACAATATAAAGCAACAACATGAGGATGTAGTTCTAAACTTCTAATCCTATAAAAGGTTTATTTAAAGGGAATGTACATATACGATCCCAGGAGCACATGCTGCCAGGTCAACAAACACACTTGAAACTTAGTACATATATAGTTGCTATATTATCCCGCCATCCCTTGTACATCACTCAAATGGATATCTTTTCACACAAAAAAAAAACAAGTGCACATATTCCATAATGCACATCCAAAGATTTTGTGTTTTGCAATTATATTAATGAAAAATGAGAATCCATACTGATCATGGAAGTAATTTCTAAAAAGCACATGAATGACTGAGAAGAATTTTGTAGGGCAGTCAACCAGCCAATACTTAGACGCTTTGATCAAGTATAAGTCACTGCTGCAAGGGGAGAATGATACTGAAAAATAATTTTTATGGTACTGATACAAAGAAAACTGCTACCTTGGTGCTTGTCCATATTCATCGGAGCCGGCCTGCTACTTACACCTGGATCTTGCTGTCATTGAGAGAGAGAGAGAGAGAGAGAGAGTTAGCAAAGGCAATAAAAAGTGTTCACAATACAGGACAGGAGGGAATAAGACTACGGCAATTCAATTAAATGCATCAAACATAGTATAAGATGCATTATTTTCTAATAGTATTCATCATTTGAAGAGAAAATGAAATGTGACCAACTTATGACTATGTCATGAGAAAGAGATGTTAAACCTTAAAAGTACTAGCATAGCATACCTGTTGAGCCTTCACCTTCTGGGTTTGCTTGCACTTCAATAATGTCCAATCGAAGACATGGTCAAACTGGATACCTGCAGGTGTCCAAATATACAATAAGTAGCTGAGCATAGATCACAGAGTTAAAATGAAGATGACGTAATAGTGCTTCTGATGCTATACCTTCACGGTCAGACAGATCTCTAAAGAGCCGTCGCAGAAATCCATAGTCTGGCCGTTGATCAAATGTCAATGAATGGCAGTAGTGGAAATAAGAAGCAAATTCCACAGGATGTGATTTACATAAAACCTAAGAAGAAAATGGATGAGCATTCTCCAGCAATGAATAAAAAGGTTGATATTTTACAAAACTAAAACATGTAGGCTCAAACAACCTCGATAGGTGTTGAAAGTTTCCTCTCGCTTATTTTGTCATACTTCTGCTTCTTTGTGGCAGCTTTTAAACCCTGCCAAGGAAGACTGAACAAAACATATACAAAATTAAACAGAGATCATACAAAGAGGAAGTCAATAAGAAAATGTAATGGCATGTCAAAATCCACATCAAAGCGACCTGGCATGTTGATCGCAACAGTAATGCCAAGAATAGATTTAAGGGGTCGTTTGGCACTCCCACTCATCATTTCATTTCATTTGGCAGAAATGAAATGATTCATTTGGAAAGTGAAATGACAAGGTTAGGGATAGGAATTGGCATAACAAACAATAGGTATTTGCTGGAATTCCAAATGAAATGACATGTCCAATTCCATGCCAACCAAACAGGTTGAGTATGGAATCACAAATGAATTCCATGATTCCAGCTTGAAATGATGGGTGCCAAACGAGCCCTAAGTGGTATGCAGTGGTACTTAATGCAAAGGATATCAGCAGCACATCCGTCTTAATAATTAACATGGATACTTTACAGTTATCTTTTGTTAATCTACCACAACAAGAAGGTGTTACAGACAGGTTATCAATACTTAAGTTGAATTGTCGACCAACTGGTAAGTTTACACCATTGTCTTTGGACTTGTGTAGAGATATGATGACTCGATATCTCAAAATAAAATAGATACTGTTACTCAGTCACGATTGACCCACACCTAATAGATGATTAATTCAGAACCATGAATATTTTAACTATTTTAATCCTGCATCCAGCATTTGTCTAACCTTCTATATCTTGTGGCAGTACTCCTAACAAACTTACCTTTCTTCACAAAGAGATCATATACAAATTAATCAAGATCAAAGCTAGCTGACTTGTTGTAATGATGCTAATACAGGGTTTAGATATACATTGCTACTCAAGTCTTAACAGAAGTGTTGGCCACACATAGGTTTCAATAATGAACATGGACAAACTTGCAGATCTTTATTATTCCGACAAAATGGGAAAGAAACTACCTTCCCCTGAGAAAATACAACAGAACATATCCAATGGACTCCAAATCATCCCTTCGGCTTTGCTCTGGTATGTGGTAACAACAATAAGTTAAGTGATATACATCAAAAGATAGCAATAAAAGGCATATAGTTTATAGTGTCAAAAGCACGGCAATGAGCCTGGTCATCAAAATAATACGCATGTGAATCATGTATCTAGATTAATGGCATTAAGAAACAGAAAGACAAATAGTGTATTGCCATCATGCTCACCAATCCCAAGATGGGTGTTGCAACTTGCATAGCGAGCTGTTCCAGTCAAGTTTTTATTTTCTCTGAAAAAAGGTAAGTATGTTATGAGCAATCAGGGAGCACATGCAATGCCACAGATATTAGGGGATGAAATAAACAACGGAAGCAAAATTAGGGTAGTTTGGTTTTAAATTATTAGTTCACCTATAAGGTATGTGGCGATTGGTGGTTGAGTCACGGTATCTCTTTGCAAGTCCAAAGTCAATGATGTAGACCTAAGAGTTGGATAACAAATTAAGCATGATGAATACTAATAGCAACTGAAGTGTCAGTAGCCGCTTGTGCAGACCTGATTAGCTTTTCGACCAAGGCCCATAAGAAAATTATCGGGCTTGATGTCTCTGTGCAAATACCCCTTGGAATGCAAAAACTCTATTCTTGTTATCTGCAAGGGTAAATGCGTAAAACTAGTTAAACAAGTGAATCCAGACAATGTAATAGGAAGGGTTCTGTGGGCTGCATATAGGAACTCCACTCGAGAAATCAGTGTACAAAAAGGTAAAGCGGAAAATAGTTTGACTTGTAGTCAAGAACAATTTCAAAAAGCGGATAAGACTATAAATGTATCAGTACATACAGAAGGAGCATAAGCAATAGAACATAACCATGGAAGAAAATTTTGCAAGAGAATAAAGTGTTTGCTATGATTAATGGAATCCTGGTACAGGTAAACTGTACACCAGATGTTTACAGTAGACAAAGAACATATTTAAAAGTAAGAAATTCTAGCCTTGACCATTTGCTGCAGATTTTTATTTTAACTATGCATTGTTGTCATGCCCCAAACGGAAGTCAATAGAAGAATTTTAAAATAATCAAAACTGCATCACTGATTCACCATTAGAAAATAGAACAAGAGCTGAGGGCTACTTTTTGCTATTACCATCTGATCTGCCAACATCAAAACTGTCTTCAGTGAGAATCTTCGGCCGCAATAAACGAACAGATCCTCAAGGCTTGGCCCAAGCAGATCAATAACAAGCACATTTTCCTCACCATCAATGCCACACCATTTTATGTTTGCAATACCAGCTACAAGAGTTCATAAGTACGAAGAATAATTGCTTCAACTATGGTGCAGTAGTTCATGCAATAAAAAACAGTCACAGTTTGAACACATACTTCCTCCCTGAAGAGCATTATACAACTTGGCCTCATAAAGCAACTGAGGATGATTGGTTTTGCTGTTTTCCTGAACATTAATTAATGCAACATAAATCAGAAAAAAGCGAGTATATGGAGAGAGCTACATAGTGACACATATTAGCCAAAACAGCACCTAGAACACATGAACAAAGGTTGTGTGACCACTGCTTATTCCACTTAGTCCACAACCCAAAAGCCCATCTAAGTCATGAGCCATGTATAGTTTTTGTTGACTTGCACTCTCGTTGTTCTAAAAAAGGGTGTAGGCAGCGTCTAGGGACCGAATAGCATGCCAATGCTGCAATTCAGTCAGGAAGGTGGTCCATGGGGAGCAGAGAAACTCGTGAAGTCATGTGTTAGGAGTGAACACTACACCTAAGTAGAAGAAATGAGTCCATCCAGCCCAGGAAAGAAATATGAAGGCAGGAAGTGGCTGGCTGCTTAAATGGTCGCTATTGCTACAGGTAAAAACACGCTTCCCTCTTTTAACGCAGTCACAATTCAAAATAATGTACCAAGTGTCTCAACCCATATCTTTCTAGGCAATTCACAACTCCTAATCATGCACATATCTTTCTAGGCAGAAACGACCCAACCCATGAACCCACTGAATGTGATGAGCAAAAAGCGGTACTTCACTCGAAAAGGTATCAGCAATTTGCAGAAGCCGTAAAAACTGCATAGCAGGATATTATCAAAAAAAAAAAAACTAACCAGCACGCCACAATAAGTGATTCTGTGTTTCTAATCTATCAATACAGAAACTTGAGTTGATACTTAAACTCCAAAAATCCTGACATTCTAACAAGCACAGCAATATGCATATTAAAAGTTTAAAACAACAATTTCTATGGAGCCCAGCAGCTACATCTTCGGGTGATAAGTGGCACCAGATGCCACACTCCGAAATGTATTGAACAAAAACCTAACACGAGCGGGGGATTAGGAGCTCACGATCTTGACGGCGACAATCTCGTACGTGTCGACGTGCGTCGCTGCAGGGAGAAGTCAACGAACCCCGTAAGATTCCATGAACGTAATAATCGAACCACGGGAGAAGGTAATCGAAGGGTGTCGGGATCGGGATCGAACCGAGGTAGATCTCCCCGAAGGAGCCGCTCCCGATCTTGCGGCCCAGCTTATACTTGCTGCCGACGATCCGATCCATGGAGCCGCACCGGCCAGTGGAAGCTAGGGTTTGGAGTTGGGGCCGACGAAAAGGGGCGAGGAAGTTGGGAGTGGGAGCAAAGGAGGTTGAAGCTTCTAGAAGGGTCGGAGTGGATTAGATTTTCATGTTTTCCTTTCTTTGACGCTCACGCGATAACTAGATTATCGGTAAAGAAGGAAAAAGCCAGGCAGGCACGGGATTATTTTTTTCGCGAAAACGAAGGAAAAATCGTTGCTTTTCGATATAGATTTCGATAGAAAATCGAGGTGTATGTACATGTCGAAAGGAGGACCAACTCCACACATCCACGAAGCACGGGATGATTAGAGATCGGGCAAATGGATAATTATTATTATTGCATTTGTTTTTCTTTCTTTCTGAGTGAGTAGTTTCTATTTTGTTTACCTTTTTAGAACTAGTTAACCTGCACGTGTAACGCACGTCTCAACTCGTGTTTATAATATATCTTTGGCAATAAAATTACCAGTTATATAAAATAAATAAGAAGAAACACAAATAATTCAGTACCACATTTGTATGTTTCAGAAAGAAATGCAAATCAAGAGAGAGAAAAGACCAGAAATGACTGCAAATCAAGGAACAGTTCGTATTTAGAAGTTCACAGAATTTATGTCCATAAGAAAATCTAGAATCCTTGCATAGAAGAACAGAACTTGAGTTTATGGAAACATGGAAACTAAAGTATATGATGGAAAGAAGATATCTGATTAAGAGAACTTACAACCCATTTGTTGTTGTTGTTCTGAGCGAACATGTAAAAGCTTTGCGCGTCAATATATTAGAGGGGAAGACCTCAAGGGTTTGGCGCAGGATTACTATCAGCGAGACCGCGATCTCCGGAATCGTTAGCGTGCCTGTGATGTTAATTTACACAAGAGCTCTACAGCCTTGAAGCACATGAAGAAAAGCACAAGCAACTATTAGAAGTTATCGTCAATCTCACATATAGGAGCCTTGGCTGGTATGGATGATTACATAAGTTGAACCCCATATTGCAGCCTATGAGTGTCAATCCTATTCTGCTGTTCATAGTGTAGGAGGAGAAATAATGAAATTGCTACTGAAATCGTAATTTGACTAATTCAATGTGGAGAGAAAGCCCTCCAAAATAGTGATGATAATTGTGGTATTCATGCACATTATAACTACTTACTTACTGGTATCTGCAACAACTATAAAGAAAACGAACATGCTTTGTCAGATCGAATCTGAAATCAATACTATAAAATGAGAAGATAAAATTCAACAATTGGGAGTTTTCATAAACATCATAACTACTTGCTTGCTTACTTGTACCTGCACCAACTATGTAGAAAATAAAACAAAACAAACATCATTTTATTTCCACCTAAAAGGAATTTACATATGTAGCAATAAGAAATATCCAGGTTGTTAACACCTTTGACAGTACAAACAGGAATAATTTCAGTAGATGAGCGATAGTTACTCTACAGTATTTGTCAACATGCCTGCATGCTACTTATACAGAGTGTGTTGAATGTGCTCATGCAGTTCCTGCTTTGCTATGGCTTATCAAGAACATAAGTAACAATGGGAAAGAGATAACCTCCGAAACATTGGAACTATTAGTCCGTTACCTAACCTGCTGAGAAGTGATCAACCTGAATCAAAAGTTCATGTGCTTGATGCTTTGAAAAGCTTGCACTCTGTGGCACGAAGTAATGATATTCTGCATGAAGGATGTGTAGCAAATGATTCAGTTAAGACAACGATCAAAATTCAAAGCTACCACTAACTGTATGGACAACGATCAAAATTCAAAGTTATGTCAAAACATTCAAAGTCAGGGGCCGTACCTCGGCTTAATAATTATAAAAGGTGGAATGGCAAGACATACCATGCAGATAATCAGAGATTTAGCTTGTTATTTAAATCTTCTGCATAAGAGTCATCAACTAATTCGAATGGCTATCATGACCAGAGGCAACCATGAATCAAGTGGTTTTGGAGGCGATGCACATCCCCCAGCTATCTTGCATCCTCTTCAATAAGACATTGTAAAGAGCAGTGCTCAACTAAAAGAAGAGTCAAAAACAGTGCTCGTAGATTCAATTGTTTGATTATGAATTTAATGGCCGGGGAAAAGTAATCGGCATCGGAGTCCACCCAAGGCGTGGCGCCGCTGAGGTATAGCACGGCCGTCAAGGGCACCAGCCTCATACTGCTCGATTGCTTCGTCTTTGCGCACCATGGCGCTCGGGTCCCGCGACAATAAGTGTAATACCAAACTGGTTCAGCCATTCTATCGACTATCGAGCATCTCCAAGGCGTTGCTGCAACCTATACTATCGAACAAAAGAGTAGTTTGCGCTGACATGGATTAGTTCCTTACCAATGAAATTGTACAAACCATGAACCAAGGAAAGATGGAGCGTTAGAGCAGCGCAATTACCGGCTGCCCGTCGACCGGCGCGGCAAGGTATGGATGCATAGGCGAGGCGGACGGAGGTCGTTGGAGAGGCGGCGTGTGTGGAGCTTGGAAGGCGAGAGGAGGGACGCAGGCGGCTCGCACGGTTGGGCGAGGAGGCCCCTCGTTGGCGGTCACACGGCTGGGACTGGCGGCACGCATGGAGGCAGGGTGGCGCTGCGCTCGAATAGGAGGGATAGCATCGATAGGGAGGAAGGAGAGAAAACGCGCGGTGGGGGCGGAGGACTCGCCGGCACGCGGGCGCCTAGCTGCGAGCCTGCGACGCAGGAGCCGGTGAGGCGCTCGCGTGAGCGCTTCCATGTGCGGCGGCGAGAGGAAGAGTAGCGTGCGTTGGGATTTTTTGTTTGACATGCGTGCGTCGGGATTTAGAACGAACAGTTTCTTTTAATCGGTGGCAATCCCTGTAATTAACAAAAACGAAAAGGTGTGTTGAGGTGCTCAACATTGTTGGAACGATCTGGATCGTCGATCAGATATTGAACGGATCAAATTTAATGTATCCGCAACATGTTTGCTCTTTTAATAGTATAGTTCACATGTACGTGCAATGCACGTTTTTCACAACTAAAGGATGGAAAATACCATATATATCAGGGTCTATGTGCATAACTTTTTTTACGCTTTTGCATCGATCCTAGATTTTATATTGCAAAGAGATCCATTCTTATGCAAGCATCATGGAGCACACAAAGCTGAGACAGAAGACAACAGAACTGGTGCACGGCGATAAAGACATTCTCATTGGGCGACTTCTCGGTAGAAATTATGTCATATCCTCAATGTCACACACGTATCATTCAGCACGACATTCAGTGGCGACACCGACTCTGGTATCATCGTCTGCATGTAGAGGGGAAGAGGAAGAGCACACTGAGTAGGCAGTGGACATGAAGTTGGCGCCGTCCTTGTCTTTGTTGTCGCGGAATATGCTCTCGGCCCAATGGGATTCATGTGGCGCTCCCCGAAGCTACCCACGGGAATGGAAGGAGGAGCTTCAGAGTCCAACGGCGCGATGGCAGCATCGGCGGCGCCACAAACAGTGTCATGGCGCCGGTGATGGCACCACAGACATTGCTCGAGATGAACTAAAAGTTGTTGGTCGGTCGTCCATCCGCTGCTTGATGCCTCGGCCGTATACTTACAGTCTCCGGTGCCCACAGGAAATATAAGAGCAAACATCAATTTGGAGATTCTCTGACTATTGTCCTTATATCAAACAATATTCAAAAATTAATCACAATCTAAAAAGAGATTCAACATCCCTTGACCTAGAAATACAAAAGCACTCCTCGCTTTCCGAAGTCAACCTGATCATCCCCATAACTTGTACAGCTGAATTGCTAGGCAAAATTTGTACAGATGATTTGTGGTATGGGCTCAAGCAGCACGTACGGCAATACCTTGTGGGCGAAAGAACAGGTACGCATGGTTAGTAACTTTGATTCCACCTGGTAGTGGAAGTCTAGTAGCGGCTCCATGTTGGTGGCCACGTTGAAAGAGCAAGACGTCGGCATGTTCACTTTACCATCGATGCATTAGGAAAGAATTGATCAGTAACAGGACAAACCCGACCGCGAGCGAGCGAGCCTGGTAGTGGAAGGTGTGCGCGAGCGAGCCTGGACGATCAGCACGCCCGACAACACGGCGACGTGCGCCAAGGTGAGCCGCAATGAGATGGCCGTGGCGGCGTGGCACACAAACAATGCCGGGTGGTTCGATACTCACCGGAGCGCCAGGGTGAGCACGCGATGCTGTGGCGGCGTGGCGAGGGGGCTGGAGGCAGGGCCGTGCGTGGCTGACAGGGATCATGTCGGTAGTTGCCGCCGTCGAGGGATGCCAAGTCGATGTGGTAGTAGTATTTTTTCAGCATCTTCCTATCGTACCATCTCGCCGCATCTTTGAACCTGACGGGAGCCCTACTTCATACGCTTGACCATGGCCAGAAAAAAATTAGAATCGGTCGCGTTGGACTGGAATAAATAATGAACAGACCAAAAACCATCGAGATATGCCTCTGTGCGTGCGTTCACAAAGGCCAAGAAGAAGACATAAGCAACATGGAACCGCACGTACAGGGGATCGATCCTATCTCAGCACGCGCGCGCGTACGTGCTCGATCAGGTTTTTTTCTTTCCTTGTTTCCGTACGGATCGAACTTAAAGGATGGATCTAACTTAACGGATGGACTGGTCAAGTTGCTCGACATTGGAACAATCTGGATCGTTGATTGAAAATTAAACGGACAAGATTTAAAGTGTTTGCTGCTCGACATCGGGACAATCTGGATCGTTGATTGAAAATTGAACGGACAAGATTTAAAGTATCCCAACATGTTTGCTCTTTTAATAGTAGTATAGATGTTTCCGTACGGATCGAACTTAAAGGATGGATCTAACTTAACGGATGGACTGGTCAAGTTGCTCGACATTGGAACAATCTGGATCGTTGATTGAAAATTAAACGGACAAGATTTAAAGTGTTTGCTGCTCGACATCGGGACAATCTGGATCGTTGATTGAAAATTGAACGGACAAGATTTAAAGTATCCCAACATGTTTGCTCTTTTAATAGTAGTATAGAAGTATAGATATTTGCGCTGCTTTTGTTCAATTATTTATAACACACGAGTAAAAAATAAACACACAATGGACAAAAATGTAGCGTGTCAGCCTTCTTTTTAGTATTCAAATCTTCCAGTAAGACTAGTTGAATGACCGTCCATGAGTTTGACTTTCACCTTATGCCTTTCTTTTCTCACACCACCTTGCAAAAATAGAATGGTTTGTTTGCTTGCTCTCTGAACTTCACCATCACATGTCCCCAACATCCAAAAGAATAAATATGAACGACTAACGACTACTACCTACTCGGCCAAGTTTATTGGTGCGGCTGCGAGTTCATCGCCTTCACCACGTACAACATCTACACCGACTTCGAGTCCATCTTCCCCGCCTTCAACCGCATGCACACTCTCCCCTACAAACTCGGCGATGAGGAGTGAATGGGCGCCCGAAATGAAGATGGCGACGGAGGGCCCGGTCGTTTTAGGTTTAGGGTTTTAGTGCGGTGTTGCCCGTTTGTGTGTGAGGGTTTATTTTTACCTATGCTATGTCGTGTCTACCGTGAACTTTGATCCATGCCGTGTTAATATTAAGGGTGCTACCTTATGTATATGTCTTGTGTGTGCTATACTAGCAACATGGGGGAAGAGGTGGAGGGAGTGGGAGCGGCAGGGGCGGGGGAGAGGCGGCTATGGAGTATGCAGGCGTGGGGGCAGAGAGACGAAGCGGAGGGGCTGAGCACGAATGAGGCGGCAGCTAGGGTTTCTGCGGGGGTTTTGTCTCACGCAGTGAAAAAATGAATGGCTGAGATGGACGCGGGTTTGGTTCTCTGATCGGACAGCCCAAGCTTCCCGGTCGCTGAGGAGAAAGCTACGCGGACCGAGTTTTCCACGTGCGAAGTCAATGACCGGTGGACCCAAAAACTGTAAAAAAAAAATCACCACGCAAACCGACGGCTGAGATCGCCTGGAGGTGAAGATCTAACGGCCTGAACGCCAAACGCTCTGGGAAACGCCGGTCTCTACCCAAGGATGTAATCTTTAGATTAATGTTACGTTTGTGCAAACAAATTGCATTTTATTTGCCTCTAGATCTGAAATGAATAGATGTTGTATTTTCAATTGTGTTTTTATATCATTTCAGTTGTGTTATGTCATGATTATTATATCTTAAACACTTCTGCAATAGTAACTATTATCTTAGAGATGTTGTCTATTATTTTTATGTCACACCGACCATATTGAATTTGTGATGTTGAATTTGTGACATAAGGAACTACTCCCTCCGTGTGTGTGTGTGTGTGAGTATGTGACATGAAAAATGATAAAAAAATGATCTAGCTAGGTACAAATTTCTGAAGTGGTCACGACACTTATATGGGATCAGAGGGAGTATTTGTTTTCCAAAATAATGCAATTTTGTGAAGTAAAGCTCATAGTTGTGAAAAATGCCCAGTATACCCAGTAGTTTAGTCGCACACAGTTTTTTTTGGGCCGATCATGTGCAATGCCCAGTAGGCCCAGTAGTTTAGTCACACACGGTTTTCTTGAGCCGATTGTGTGCAAAACCCAGTATGACCGGTAGTTTAGTCGCACGTACGTACTGGTTAGCATGTTTTAGTCTCACCTCGCTAGTTTGGAGCGTGTACGACCGTTTTATAAATCCGAACGTGGCATCCTATGGCAGAATCAGCTTGTATTGGTGCCTTAAATATGTATTGAGGTACATACTGAGGGCCTCAGAACTGGCTGTTACTATTTTCAACCTGTAAGAACATAGAAAAAACTTTTTTTTTACATCGATATCTCGTGCAAACGATTTAAAACTCGGGTCCCTCTCGTGCAAAGATGAACCTCCTTGTTTTAGCGCCGCCTCAAGCCCTTATTTTTTCGACCTACTCTAAACGTTGATGGCAACAACTTTTTTTAGGGATCTGCTTGTTTTAGGGCCGCCTCAGACTCTTATTTTTTGTACTTCATCCTAAACTGTGCCATGTACTCTCTGTACTGAAGAACTGAAAACGAGAGAGAAAGACTTGGGCAATTTGGTGTTTTTCTTGTTCTCCTTTATTCGTTAATGAAAGCAACTGATCCTACAAACTTAGCATGGCACACAGACCTTCTAACGAGAGCCCGAGATTAACAACAAGTAAAAGAACCCCATAGCTAGCAATGATACAACAATAAAATCATCCATCTTCAAATCGAGCATCTACCTTAACTTCTTGTTTAATTATCTTCTTCAGTTCCGCTTCCGCATTCCCCATCGTTGGAATGGCTCTGTCCGAGTCCACAGCAAGCGGCAAATTGAGCTCGCTGGCTGCGTCCCCCCTCAAATCAAAACGCTCCAATCGTAACCTCTCAACATATTCATCCAGCCACTCAAAATGCCAGCATTTTTCAGGACCTGAAAACGACAACATCAACCCTAGATCCAAAATTCGGCGGAAAAAAGGGAAACAGGAGAAATAAGAGCAAACGGCTGCAGAGAACTCAGATCTAACCTTCCTTGGCTGTAACTTGCTCTTGCATTTCACAAACTCGCACCCCAAGTTGCCATTTTCATCACTCTTACACATCAACCGCTTAAGAGGCTCGATGCGTGGGCAGTCAAGGCTGTCATCTCCACTCCGGGATACATCGATCACTTTTGGGTGCAGTACGAACTGTAGCTAGACATCTCTCGCTTGCCGGCGTTTTCGAGCTTCGTCGCTGGAAAAGAAGAAGAATGAGATGGGAGAAAAGGAAGAGGAGGAAATGGCATGGGCACGAGCGCGGCGCCAGCTCAGGATCTCGTATTGTACATGGATAACGTTGAGGTGGATAGGTTGTGGGTCCGACGTTGAGACGGATAATTGGTGGGTCCCGGCAGTGATGTTGATATGTTCTGGGCCCTACACGGAGGTGGATAAGTGAGGGGTCCCGCACGTACGAGCTCGGCTCACATAATTCAAAATGTTAGTGTTCACTTATCTCTTGCGTTTAAGGGTTTAAGAGCGCTACGTTGGGCCTTGCCTATTTGGGCCTTCTGAAACGTCGCACGAGAGAGATTTTAGCCAACTTCGTCGCTTTCCTTCCAATACTACCATTTGTGACGCTCATCTTTTGACCAATCGTTTTTCGTCACTAAAAGGTCATAAATGACAGAACATGACCATTTCTGTGACCAATATCGAGGGTCACAAGTTAGCATATTTCTTGTAGTGGAGAGAGATTTTAGCCAACTTCGTCGCTTTCCTTCCAATACACATAAAAAACTTCACACATGAGATATTGGCCCGCCGCGACGACGGCGACCAGGAGGAGCGCCCTCAAGCAACATCCTCTCTTTTTCTGTCCTTGCTTGTTGCTCAAAATTCAGTTATCTTTTCTTCTTTGGAGTACGAAGTGTACCAAGTGCGTACCAATGCATGACGAAAATGCAGAAGGACCTAGGACTTATATGGTACTACTACTAGATGAACGTCAACCATTCAACGTGTTGCTACAGATTTGTGCTGATTGTTTCAAATCAAAGAGAAGTTTTGGTACACACGTAGGCTAGTCCGATGATATTAGTCAAAGAGAGATATTGCATGCCAGCATGCTAGGCTCAGGAACGCGTCACCTTGTATTTTCTGGTATTTTGAGTGCTCTGCACAATGTCGATTCGTACTAGCTTCCGTTTGGCCATAGCTGGCGCGCAAATTATAAAGAAGAAAGAAACCATCCAGTACTTCGTTAGTTTCCATTTGGCACTTGGTTTCCGTCCATTGACAGGTACGGTAGGAGCTCGCAATTTGACTAATCGAGCATTCGTGTTGTTCCTTATTTCA
Source organism: Poa pratensis (assembly GCA_947311845.1). NCBI lineage: Eukaryota > Viridiplantae > Streptophyta > Magnoliopsida > Poales > Poaceae > Poa > Poa pratensis. The sequence continues at coordinate 3,875,643 of CAMZMU010000015.1, forward strand.
TATCCATGTGGCACGTTCAAACAAGAGAAGTACAAATCTTTTATTCCTGCGGGCCCGCAAAATCTTGTCTGCGTCATATGCATGCATGTAATATTTTTGGAAACACTGAAAACAATACAATACACCGCCGCCCTGTTGAAAACTGCTGTCACAGAGACTTAAGATTAACTAAAATCAACATAGGCGCCTCGACAGAAACATCATCTCACTCTCAAAAGGATAATCTGTCTTGACAAGACACACAACTTATTACGATCTAAGATGGTCTCTTATCAGTTAGCCAAGAGGGTAAACCACCTCCGCTAACCTTGTTAATTCAAAACTGGGTATTATTGCCTTTTATATAAAAAAAAACCCAAATATGTGGTTACTTCGTTCATCGTCATAACTCCACTATCAGTAGTAAGTAGTAAGTAGAAACCATCGTCATAACTCCACTATCAGTAGTAAGGTTGGAGGAACCCCTTGACATTTTGTTTACAAGTAGAGTGGTGATAGACACCACAGGACCTTTACCTGCAAGGTCGCCGATATACTTGGAGTAATGAGCAGAGAGACGCCACCATGGTCAAGCTGGACAGAGTTTTATTCAATGGAGATTGGGATGCAGCATTCCCTAATTGTCTGCTTCAAGCTTTATCATCTGAGATGTCGGATCACTGCCCCATGTTGCTCACTACAGACGCAGGTTTCAAGCCATGCCGCCGTTTCAGATTTGAAAATGTTTGGGTGCAGCGGGAGGATTTCACTGCCACGGTTACGGAGGCTTGGGAAGGCTGCGCCCAGGTTGCCGATCCTTTTATCAACCTCCACAAGAAGCTGGCAACCACTGCCAGGGCTTTGAAGAGTTGGAGCTCACATTTCACCAACGACCTGGCATTGAGGGCCGCGATCTCCAGTGAGCTTATTTTCAGGCTGGATCAAGCTATGGACATACGTCAGCTCACGGCTGAAGAGGCACAGTTCAGAGCTATGCTCAAGGTTAACTGTTTGGGAATTGCTGCCATTCAGCGCTCGATGTGGAGGCAAAGATCAAGGGTGCAGTGGTTAAGAGAGGGAGACGCTAGCACCAGGTTCTTCCACTCGAAGGCATCCGCGAGGCGTAGGAAGAGCTACATCCACAGAATAATAACTGACGATGGGGTGTTCACTGAACAAGCTGACAAAGAGGAGGCTATTTGGAAATACTTCCATGGCCTGCTGGGGGAAAAAAGAGACAGACCGCACACCTTGGACTTGCAAACCTTGGGAATCACCCCAATTGACCTATCTGATCAAGAGGCTCCTTTTTCAGAGGAGGAGGTGAAAGCAGCGATCATGGACTTGCCGTCCGACAAAGCGCCAGGTTCAGATGGTTATACAGCCCTATTCTTCAAGAAGTGTTGGACTATTATCAAAGCTGACATCATGAGGGCGATTAGAGCTATGGAATGCGCCACTTCGAGAAACCTACACCTCCTGAACACTGCCACAATGATCTTGCTGCCAAAATCTCCGGAGGCTGCCCACCCCAAAGAATTCAGACCAATAAGCCTCATTCACTTCTTTGCCAAGCTGTTCACAAAGATCCTGGCGCTCAGACTACGCCCACGGCTCAGCGAGCTTGTCAGCCCATGCCAAAGTGCATTCATCAGGAAAAGGGCAATTCATGATAATTTTGTCCTGGTCAGAGAACAGGCTAAGAGGTTTAAACAGACCAAATCGCCAGCGTTGCTGCTCAAGCTAGACCTACAGAAAGCTTTTGATTCAATTTCGTGGGAGTTTCTCTTAGAGGTCCTGGAAGCCAAGGGTTTTGGGAGAAGGTGGAGGAACTGGATAGCCTGCCTGCTACTGACGGCTTCTACGCAAATCCTAGTTAATGGAGAGCTGACAGATGACATTAATCACAGACGGGGACTTAGACAGGGAGACCCCTCTCTCCCATGCTGTTTGTCATTGTCTCGGACATCCTACCTGCGCTGCTCAAGATGGCTGAGGAAAGAGGAGCCCTAACAATGCCTAGACATATGATGCCACAATGCAGAATCTCGATGTATGCAGATGACGTTGTTATCTTCGTCAAACTAGAGGAAAATGAGCTGATGGTTGTCAAGAAAGTGCTGAGTAGTTTTGGGGAAGCCTCAGGACTGTTCACCAACTTCGACAAGTGTTCGATGATACCAATTCAATGTCAGCAAATCAACACTCAACTCCTGTCTACCACTTTCCAATGCCCAATTCAGAGCTTCCCTTGTACCTATCTTGGAATGCCATTATCAGACAGTAGGCTGCGCAAAGCTGACCTCCAACCCTCTCTGGATAAGCTGGCGGGGAAAGTCAAGGGATGGAACAAGGGTGCTTTCTCTATGGACGCCCGCCTGCTGCTTCTCAACCATGTCCTCGCAGCGATGGTGGTGTTCCAGCTGCTCGTCATAGACCCCCCTATGTGGCTGGTGAAAGCAGTAGACAAGCTCAGAAGAGGTTTTTTGTGGAGCAACGAGGAGATTGCAAAGGGTGGTCGCTGCTTGGTGCGCTGGGGGGCCATCTGTCGGCCAAAGGAGCTGGGCGGCCTTGGTATACCAGACATTCAGGCGAAAGGGCTAGCCCTTCGTGTCAGATGGCTCTGGCTCGGTTGGACACAGCCTGAAAAGCCATGGCTGAACCTGCTCAAGCATGATTCCAAGGCAAGATCCCTGTTCAACGCTGCGGTTGTTTTCTCACTTGGGAATGGAAACAAGATTGACTTCTGGAGAGACCCATGGCTAGATGGTCAATGCTTCTCTAGCAGATGGCCATGCTTATTCAAACATTGCACCAAAAGGACCATCAATGTTAATGCTGCCATGGAGAATGATAAATGGATGCACCACTTTAAAAGAAACCTGCCAGCTGATGCGGTTTTGCAGTTCATGGAGCTCTTTGACCGACTGAGCACCGTGCAATTGCAGGATCATGTTGAAGATTCTGTCACCTGGAGGCTCACTGCAGACGGGAAGTTCAGTGCCGCCTCAGCGTATGCGGTACAATTTGAAGGATCGATGCGCTCACACTTTCGTGAGATCATCTGGGAAAGCGATGCCCAGCTCAAATGCCGTGTCTTCGCTTGGCTAGCGATTCTTGGCAAATGCCACACAGCTGATTGTTTGAGGAAAAAAGGTTGGCCGCATAACGCAGCTTGCGTTTTCTGTCTTAGTGAGCCTGAGACGGCGCTGCATCTGTTCTCCTCCTGCCCGGTGATCATCAGGATCTGGGAAAGGATCGTTGCCACCGCTCAGTTGCCTCCTGCCATGGTTCCCACCATGAACACCGTCTCCCTAGAGGATTGGATGCTCTACACTCGCTCCTTGCTTCCGGCGCCTTCTCGCAAGAACTGGAATGCTCTAGTGCAACTAACCTGGTGGAATATATGGAAGGAACGCAACAATCGGATCTTCCATAACGCTGCTGCATCCCTAAGCCACATACACAACAGCATCATCGAGGAGGCAAGATCGTGGCGTAATGCTGGGAGGTCTAGAGCAGACCTGTTGCTACACAGACCCAGGGAGCCTGACTGATTCGGTTTATTTCCGGCCAGTTAGTGTAGTTTTGTTTTTACTTTTTGTACATCTTGTACTCTCCTTCTAAAGAAATGAAAAGCAGCTCCGACTGCATTTTCCGTCTAAAAAAAAAAATAATTGTGCTAAAGATGGATAACAATGATAACAAATGATAACAAGTGATGGCGCCGAAGATGATGCATGGTCATAAGAATATATATATATATACCATTTTGAAACAAATCATGGATGTTTACAGGGCTATATACGACGAACTTTGCCAAAAGTAAAATGTTGGTAAAAAAAAGAGCTCCAAGCTGATCTTATTTAATCAAATAAACAAATTCGAAATAGAATAGAAAAAAAAGGTCCATGGACACATCGAAAAATCCTTAACATGACGGGCCAGCACGATCGAAGGTAAGCACATCGAAGATGGATGCGTGTTAATTAATTATTAAATCAGTACTGGGGCAGGCTGCACTCGACGCCTGGGTAGTCATCGCAGTAGTTGTAGATCCTTTGATTGTGCTGCACCCATTGCATCTTCCAGCGGTCCTCGTCGCTGAGCCCAGGGCAGTACTGCTGGCCGCCGTAGGCCCCCTCGCATCCGTAGACGCAGTCGCCGCCGTAGCACTCGCAGATGCTGAGGTCGATGCCGTGGTAGTTGGCGACGAAGGGCGCCTTGCTCCAGTCAGTCTTGACGCGGCCGCCCTGCGTGGCCCAGTCGTCGGCCGACCAGATGCTGGAGTGGGCGTACATGGGCTGGCTCGTCGGGAAAGCCACGCCGTGGCTCCGCTGGTAGTTGCGGAAGACCCTGATGGGCACGGAGTCGACGGACCAGACGATCATGCATGGCGTCCAGGAGATGGTGTACTTGTGGTAGCCGTCGGTGGGGTCGAACCAGGGGCGGAACTGCATCTCCTTCTTGCCGACGCCGTTGGCGTAGACGTTGGTGTGCAGCGTGTAGGGCTGCCCGGTCTCGTTCCCCAGGAACTCGAAGTCGATCTCGTCGTGGTACTCCCCTGTCGACGATGTCTGCCAATCAATCGATCATCAGATGCGTACTTGCCATCATCTCAATCTCGCCTTCAGTCCTTGATGAATGCAAAAGGTTCAACTTACATAGAATGTTGTGACGGTGCCGGCGGAGTTGTCCTTGACGAGCTGGATCATGCTCGACACGGTCCCGTAGATGAACTGCCTCTTCGACCGGATCGCCGAGCCTGACAACCACGAAAATACAGATATGAAATGACTGGTCTCCACGATCGATCGACGAAAACAAATTAAAGATCGTGTGTGATTTAACAGACCTGAGGAGTTGCTAACGAGGGCGAGGGAGAGGCTATTGCCGGCATCGTATGTCCAGCAGTTCTGGGGCTCCCACACCGTGTCGACCTCGTCGAAGAAGTTGCCGCCGGACACGAGACCAAAAACCAAGGCAAGAGCCAACACTGGAATCAATGCTCCGAGCTTCCCCATCTTTCGCTGAACTGGATAATTCTTCACCTCTAGAATCAGTGTTCTTCTTCTTCTTCTTCTTCTTCTTCTTCTTCTTCTTCTTCTTCCGGGCTCGAGCAAGGAGGAATATATAGTGCCTTGAAATGTTCCAGCTGATTAGTTGACATTACTATATACAGTGGATCGAGGGGAGATGACTTTTGTAATTGCATGTACATGAACAGATGTTCCAAGCGGTGATGCACGCACGTCGTGGATGGATGGATGGATGGATGCACTTGGAATGATGAGGAGGGGAAAGCAAAGGTGATGGTGTCGCGGACACGTGGTTCCGGGAACCGACACAAGACTTTGCTTTGGCAACGTGCCTGACACCTCGGCCAGGGCATACTTGTGTCGGACGTCTGGGCATCATATGCCGGCCGTTGCCTCCTTCCACCGGCATCATTGTTCCGCTGCCCGGGAGTTATTAGCATAGAACCACCACATTTCACGTCAAATTTCGAAAAATCACCATTTTGTGTTTTGATCCCAGAAAACCACCAGTATTCGCGACATTTGTTGCAATGTGCACTGATCACAAATTGAACGCGAATTGACACTCGTTCTGACAGGTGGGACCCACCAATCAGTGCTGAGATGGCAGCACGCGTGGACTGTTTGCTGAGGTGGCAGCATAGCCCCACATGTCAGACAGTAAAAAATAAAAAATATCTCCAAAAATAAAAAATATCTCAAAAAAAAAGTTCATCTTGTCTGATCCTCTGCTCTACTCGCCCGCAGAGGCGCGGACGGCCACCCCGTGTCGGGGACGAGACGTCGAGGGCGGTGATGACCCACAAGTATAGGGGGTGTATCGTAGTACTTTCGATAAATAAGAGTGTCGAACCCAACGAGGAGCAGAAGGTGCTGACAAGGAGTTTCGGTAAAGGTTTCACTGTAAATGCTAGCAGACAAGTTTTTAGGGGTTTTTGATATAGCAGGTAAATAAAATGCGAGTAAGTAAAAGACAGTAATAATAATTGCAGCAAGTGGCCCAATCCTTTTTAGAGCAAAGGACAAGCCGGTTGGTTTACTTATGATGACAAAATGTTCTTGAGGACACACGGGATTCTAGTCAAGTGCTTTCGCTTCACATAGTTGATTAATCTTTATTGTTTTGATAAGTGTTGTGTGGGTGAACCTATGCTAATGCACCGCCCTTACTTGGACTAATACATACTTGTGATTATACCTCTTGCAAGCATCCGCAGTTACAAGAAAGTAATTAAGATAAATCTAACCACAGCCTTAAACTCTGAGATCCTACGCTCCCTTGTGCACCGGTATACTAACGGGGGTTTAGGTTTCTGTCACTCCGGCAACCCCACAATTAGCAACCAAATACACAATGCACTCCTCTAGGCCCATAAAGGTGAAGTGTCATGTAGTCGACGTTCACACGACACCACTAGAAGAATAACACCACAACTTAAATATCAAACCATTAAATATTACTCAACATAATTCCACTACTAACAGCGTGACTTCTCCCATGTCCTCAAGAACTAAACGAACTACTCACGAGACATCATATGGATCATGATCAGAGGTGATATAATGATGGATAACGATCTGAACATATACTTTAATTCACCGATAAAACTCAATAGCATCAACCACAAGGAGTAATTAACACCGGGAGAGTTTCCCCTATGAACTAAACAAAGTATAGCCCTAGATGTTACAGCGGAACGAGATGGTGCAGCGGTGATGGCGGTGGAGATGATGATGATCCCGATGAAGTCCAGCGCGATGACGATGAGGATGGCGATGATCTCCCCCTCCGGGAAGGAATTTCCCCGGCAGATTTCTCCCTGCCGGAGAGCTTTTTCTCTCTCTGTGGTTTCCGCCTCGTGGAGGCGGCGGAATATTTTCTCACGGACTCCCCGTGTCTTAGGGTTTCTGGGGGATGAAGTACGCGAAGGGGGAGCGCCTGAGGTGGGCCAGGGGCACCACACCTGGCCAGGGCGCGGCCAAGGTGGGCCCCGCGCCCAGGGGTGGTGTGGGCCCCTCCTGGCCCATCTCAGCCTCCCCTTTTGGCTTAGTCCATCTTCTGATAAAATAGGAACATCTGTCTTCTCGGAAATATTTTTAGTGCTCCAGAAATATAGTGCCTTGACGTTGCTTTTTCCAGCTGAAATCTGACTCCGGCAGTTAATTATCCAATGATCATCAAACATGCAAAATAAGACAAAATAACATAAGTAACTCCTCTTAATATGAAATATATCATTGAATAACAGTAAATTATGCTATAAAATAGTGATGCAAATGGACGTATCAACCCCCCCAAGCTTAGACCTCGCTTGTCCCCAAGCGAAAGCTGAGCTCAGTAAACTAGAACAAAAGTTTATGGAGTGAAGCGTCGATAATAAAGAATACGGACAAGAAGCATCAGTAATTACTAAACAACACACTCATTTTAAACAGCAACTACTCTTCATATAACCTAACTTGAACATGAGTAGTGAAACAACCACAATAAAAATACACGAAGGAAATTATAGATTAGTAATGGCACACTTCATTCTTGGTCATAGAACAATAAGCAATCAATACTTATCTTTCGAAAGGAGTCTTTATATTAGAGCTTATATTGCAGAACTTCCACACTCAATTATCACACCTTCTTTACAGTCATTGATAACTTGCAAAGCTATATTCTTAGAGGCAAAAGTCTTTGTGCTAAGACAAGAAAGGATAAAGAACATGATTGACAATATTAATGATATATATGGTTGAATCACAACAACTCAAATGCTTGCTCAAGGAAGAAGGAAATAGGTGTACTGACTCAACATGAAAAGTAAAAGAAAGGCCCTTCGCAGAGGGAAGCAGGGATTAAGTCATGTGCTAGAGCTTTTAAGTTTTTGAAATCATATAGAGAGCAAAAATTAAGTTTTAAGGGTGTTTGTTAATTGTCAACGAATGGTAGCGGGTGAAAACAGTATTCTCCCTGTCAAACAGACTTTTAAGAGCGGCTCCCATGAAGGACGTTATTTCTACCAGCAAGGCAGATCATCCCTCTTTCTCTTTGGTTTACACACATCAGATATTTCACTGTTTGTCATGCTTACTGATAATCAGGGCAAAAGTGTGAAGAGAATTAAGGTTAAAGTTGTAATTAATTGGGACTGGGCACCCGTTGCCAGCTCTTTTTGCAAGTTATTGGATAAGCGGATGTATATGCCACTAGTCCAGGTGTAAAGTCTGTTTGACAAGTAGAATAAAGGATAACCACACTACTTCCTCATGAGCTAGTAAACATTGACACAAAAGGGAATAATAACATTTTGAATAATTTAAAGGTAGCACATGAAAAATTTACTTGGAGTGGCAAAGAAATACCACATATAGGAAGTTATGGTGGACACAAATGGCATGGGTTTGGTTCAAGGATTTGGATGCACGAGAAGCATTCCCTCTCAGTACGGTGGTTAAGGCTAGCAAGGTCATGTAGCAAGCATAAAAGTTGGGGGATACACACAAATATATATATATATAGAAGCAACCATGCTATCTTCCCTGTAAGCACAAATGTTTTAACTCAAAGAATACTAATCTTATTGGCTAGCAAGAAAGAAAGATAAAGGGATAATATTTTTGCATGTAATTCCCTCCTTCTACTTAAGTTTTCATGGTATTGCTACTAATGACCAATACTAAGTTTGCCACAACTAATATAATTTACTTAATGTACCCAAAAGTGGCGTCAATACTAATGGCAAGATCAGCACATAAAGAAGATTGCAGGCTAAAATAAAATGTACCGAAAGTAAAGGTGGAACTTCTCATTAATATTCTGAACAAGACACACTCAAACCAACGGATACATGGATAACTAAAGGATTGACACTCCACATCGCAAACCATCTTATAAGATAACTTCTCTACTCATGATATGACCACGAAATTATAAAAACGAAAGGATAAAGATGATACTGGGCACTCCCCCAAGCTTGGAACAAGCCAAGGGAGTGCCATTACCCCTTGACGATTTAGGCTTGATCTCTTGGTGGCGACTCCCTAATGAGCTTCTCGACCAAATCCTTCAATTCATCTATCTTGTATGTGAGGATGCGGATCATCTCCGAATTGTGTTCGATGCGGTTCATGAACTGGTCAGAAGGTGAGTCCCAGCTCTTGGAATTGTTTCCCCACTTCTCACTGGACTTAGGGCTTTCTTTTCCTGCATTGTTAGATCGATCTATATCCCAACAAGTAGGCAACTCCATCTCCGGAACTCTCTCAAATTGATACTTATGGATGAGGGTATGGAAAGGGTTACTGGAGTTTGAGGCGAGTGTCTTGGGTGCAAAGGCATGACGCGATGCCTCACCACCCATGTTCAGGTTCTTCACAGGATTGAAAGGGTTGGCAGTCACCCCGATGCTTGCAATAGTAGCGCGAGGACGTGGAGTTGAGTCTTCCTCTACTTCATCATCGGTTTCGCTCTTGACCTCCTCCTCGATCCTCTGGTCCATGATGTCCTCCACGCCCTCCTTGCTCTCGTTGTCGTTGGAGAAGACCATGGCGCTCTAAATCCGGAAATAGTTCCTGGCAGAAAACAGCTCGAAACCAAAACTCGACGAAAACACGATATACGGACCTCGGGAGATCCGGGTGATTATATAGCAAAAAGTTTTACGACAAAAGGAAGGTACAGGACGAAACGGGGTCGGAGACGGGCTCCGAGGTGCCCACACGCACCCACGGCGCGGCCAGGGTGGGGCCCGCGCCCAGGGGTGGTGTGGTGCCCTCGGGCACCGTTTCCTACCCTTTTCCGACTCATAATTTTCCATATTATGTAAAAACAATAAATATTTAGGTTGAAAAGTAAATCGCGAACTTTTTCTTACCGAAACTGTTACCTATTCCAAATCAGCTTTTGCAGTTGTCTGAATTTGACTTTTTATAAAATCCTCTGGAGTTACCACTTTGATAAGATCAACATCTTCATTATAAGAATCTCCAGAAATGTAATGCTTGAGTCTTTGACCATTAACCACTTGTGGTCTGTCCCCATCTAGTGAATTGATTTTAATCGCACCTGAGCGATAGACCTCCTCAATGATATAAGGTCCTTCCCATTTTGAAAGTAATTTTCCTGCAAAAAATCTGAGACGAGACCTATACAATAAAACTTTTTCACCTACGTTAAATTCTCTCTTAAGAATTCTTCTATCATGCCATTGCTTAACTTTCTCTTTAAAGAGCCTAGCATTTTCATAAGCTGCATTTCTCCATTCATCTAAAGAATTCAAATTAAGCAATCTCTTTTTACCGGCAAGTTTAAAGTCTCTATTAAGTTCTTTCACCGCCCAATAGGCTTTATGTTCTAATTCTAAAGGCAAATGACAAGCTTTTCCATAAACCATTTTGTAAGGAGACATTCCCATAGGATTTTTATAAGCAGTTCTATAAGCCCACAAAGCATCGTTAAGCTTTTTAGACCAATTTTTTCTAGATTTATTAACAGTCTTTTGCAAAATAGACTTAATCTCTCTATTTGACAATTCTACTTGACCACTTGTTTGGGATGATATGGTGAAGCAATTCTATGATTAACATCATACTTAGCTAAGTTTTTCTAAAAGCACCATGAATAAAATGAGAACCCCATCAGTCATGAGATATCTAGGCACACCAAACCTAGGGAAGATAATATCTTTAAGCATTTTTAATGATGTCTCACCATCAGCACTAGAAGTTGGTATAGCTTCTACCCATTTAGTAACATAATCAACAGCAACAAGTATGTGAGTATAACCATTTGAGGAAGGAAAAGGACCCATAAAGTCAAATCCCCAACAGTCGAAAGGTTCAATAACAAGAGAATAATTCATAGGCATTTCATTACGTCTACTAATGTTACCTACTCTTTGACATTCATCACATGATAAAACAAATTTTCTAGCATCTCTAAAAAGGGTAGGCCAATAAAAACCTGATTGTAGAACCTTTTGCGCAGTTCTATCTCCAGCGTGATGTCCTCCATAAGCACTTCCATGGCATTTGCTCAATATTTCTTTCTGTTCATACTCAGGAACACATCTTCGCATAATGCCATCTACTCCTTCTTTATACAAATGTGGGTCATCCCAAAAATAATGCCTCAAATCATAAAAGAACTTTCTTCTTTGCTGAGCTGTAAAGGTCGGAGGCAAATACTTGGCAACAATAAAATTAGCATAATCAGCATACCAAGGACTTTCGCGTGAGCTTACCTTTATCGCAGCCAATTGTTCATTTGGAAAACTATCATTAACAGGTATAGGATCATCTGAAATGTTTTCTAATCTAGACAAATTATCAGCAACAGGATTTTCAGCACCTTTCCTATCTACGATATGTAAATCAAATTCTTGCAGTAAAAGTACCCATCTTATGACCTAGGCTTAGCATCTTTCTTTTCCATAAGGTATCTAATAGCAGCATGATCAGTGTGAATAGTAACTTTTGAATCAACAATATAAGGTCTAAATTTATCACAAGCAAAAACAACTGCTAAAAATTCCTTTTCAGTAGTAGCATAATTCTTTTGAGCGGCATCAAGTGTTTTACTAGCATAATGAATAACATTTAACTTCTTGTCTACCCGCTGTCCAAGAACAGCTCCTACAGCAAAATCACTAGCATCACACATTATTTCAAAAGGTAAAGTCCAATCAGGAGGTTGAACAACAGGAGCTGTGATTAAAGCCTTTTTTAGAGTTTCAAAAGCTTCCTTGCAATCATCATCAAAAACAAAAGGTACATCTTTTTGAAGAAGATTAGTGAGGGGTTTTGAAATTTTAGAGAAATCTTTAATAAACCTCCTATAAAAACCGGCATGACCGAGAATACTACGGATACCTTTCACATCCCTTGGACAGGGCATTTTCTCGATTGCTTCAACTTAGCTCTGTCCACTTCAATACCTCTTTCAGAAATTTTGTGCCCTAGGACAATTCCTTCATTAACCATGAAATGACATTTCTCCCAATTAAGAACAAGATTTGTCTCCTCACATCTCTGCAAAACTTTATCAAGATTGTGCAAGCAATTATCAAAGGAAGTTCCGTAGACGGAAAAATCGTCCATGAATACTTCCACAATTTCTCACAAAAACCATGAAAAATAGCAGACATGCATCTTTGGAACGTAGCAGGAGCATTACACAAACCAAAAGGCATACGTCTATAAGCATAAGTTCCATAAGGACAAGTAAAAGTTGTTTTCTCTTGATCTTGTGCTTTAACAGCAATTTGTGAGAATCCAGAATAACCATCAAGGAAACAAAAATGGGTTTTCTTAGACAACCTTTCTAACATTTGATCAATAAAAGGCAAAGGATAATGATCTTTCTTAGTTACTTTATTGACCTTTCTAAAATCAATGCACATCCTATATCCCACTACTACTCTTTGAGGAATAAGTTCATCATTTTCATTTGGTACAACAGTAACTCCTCCTTTCTTAGGGACACAATGCACAGGACTTACCCATCTACTATCAGCAATAGGATAAATTATACCAGCATCAAGAAGTTTTAATACCTCATTTCTTACCACTTCTTTCATCTTAGGGATCAAGCGACGCTGATGCTCAACAACAGGTTTTGCATCGGGTTCAATGTTGATGGCATGTTGACATATAGTAGGAGAAATCCCCTTTAAATCATCCAAAGTGTATCCCATAGCTCCTCGATGTTTCTTTAGTACTTCTAATAACCTTGCTTCTTCATTACCTGAAAGTTTAGAACTAATAATAGCAGGATATACTTTCCTTTCATCAAGATAAACATACTTAAGATTATCAGGTAACGGTTTTAAATCGAAGACAGGATCTTCCTTAGGAGGCGCTGAGGTACCCAAATCTTCCACAGGCAAATTATGCTTAAGTATTGGTGGTTGACGAAGAAAGGCATTGTCAATCTCATTCCTCTCCTCCATAAATACTTCACTTTCGTGTTCCTCCATGAATTGCTGCAAGGCATTGTTAGGAGCAACAGCAATAGAAGCAAGTTGTTCAACTTGAAAATTTCATTAGGTAATTCAGTTTCATAAAGTTGTTTACCAAACTTAGAGAAATTAAACTCATAAGATTCTCCATTAAATTTAGTGTAAATTTTCTCTTTCTTACAATCTATAATGGCACCACATGTATTCAAGAAAGGCCTACCAAAAATAATGGGACACGCTTTACTAGCAACAGAACCAAGTACTAGAAAATCAGCAGGGTATTTAGTCTTACCACATAAAACTTCAACATCTCTCACAATACCAATTGGGAGATAGTTTCTCTATTAGCAAGCTGAATAACCACATCAATCTCCTCAAGTTCGCAAGGACCAATTTCATGCATAATTTCTTTATAAAGATCAAAAGGAATAGCGCTAGAACTTGCACCAATATCACATAAACCATAATAGCAATGTTCTCCTATTTTGACTGAAAGCACAGGAACACTTGTTTTCCTAGCTCTACGGGATGTGAAACAATATTAGAGGCATCTTCACAAAAGATAATATGTCCTCCTTCTACATTTTCAGTTACCAAATCCTTTACTATTGCTATTGTGGGTTCTACCGCTATTTGTTCAGCAGGTTCTAAAGCTTTCTTTGCACTTTTATTAACCACACTAGCTATGATAGAATGTTCCCTAATTTTAACAGGAAAAGGTGGTTTCTCAATATAAGGTTCTGGCAAGATACGATCAACTGTATGAACTTCAATGTTTTTAATATTGGCAGAATTAGTATTATCTTTGTAAGGCAAATGATACTTATTGCAACTTTCTTTAGGAACATCAAGATAAGAGGCAAAAGCCTTGTAACAGTTTGCAATAACTTGAGAATCAAGACCATACATATCATAGAGATTACGAAAATTATCAGTATTCATAAAAGTTTTAATGCATTCGTAATCATGCTTTATACCTGATTCTCTACCTTTGTCGTTCTCCCATCCTTCAGTATTTTCCTCAATCCGATCAAGAAGGTCCCATTTAACTTCCTCTTTATTACGCGTAAATGATCCAGCACAAGAGGTATCCAATAGAGTTTTATCTTGAAGAGAAAGCCTTGCATAGAAGTTATCAATAACAACATTACCAGGAAGCTCATGAATGGGGCATTTGAGCATTAATGATTTCAATCTCCCCCACGCTTGGGCAATACTTTCTCCATCATGAGGCCAAAAATTATATATATGATTCCGATCTTGATGAATTTCACTAGGAGGATAAAATTTAGAATAAAAGAGAGGCACAATCTCCTCCCAGCCAATAGAACGCCCATTTTTCAGCATCCTATACCATTTTGCAGCTTTACCAGTCAACGATATAGAAAACAATTTCTTCTTGACCTCTTCCATTGAAATACCTGCACACTTGAACAACTCGCATAATTCATGAATAAATAGCAAATGATCCCCAGGAGGGACAGTTCCATCTCCTGCATAGCGGTTATTCGTAACTCGTTCAACAATTTTCATAGGTATTTTAAATGGAATTACTTGATCAGGTGGTTCCTCTTCTACTACCTTAGCAGTGGTAGTAGTATTTCCAAACAGGGATTCAAATGGAGATCTCTCCATGATAAAATAAAGTAGCAAGCAGAAATAAAAATAGCACCTACAGTAAAAGTTTCCTTACCAATTCCACTTACCAATAGCGCTTCACTCCCCGGCAACGGCGCCAGAAAATAGTCTTGATGACCCACAAGTATAGGGGGTGTATCGTAGTACTTTCGATAAATAAGAGTGTCGAACCCAACGAGGAGCAGAAGGTGCTGACAAGGAGTTTCGGTAAAGGTTTCACTGTAAATGCTAGCAGACAAGTTTTTAGGGGTTTTTGATATAGCAGGTAAATAAAATGCGAGTAAGTAAAAGACAGTAATAATAATTGCAGCAAGTGGCCCAATCCTTTTTAGAGCAAAGGACAAGCCGGTTGGTTTACTTATGATGACAAAATGTTCTTGAGGACACACGGGATTCTAGTCAAGTGCTTTCGCTTCACATAGTTGATTAATCTTTATTGTTTTGATAAGTGTTGTGTGGGTGAACCTATGCTAATGCACCGCCCTTACTTGGACTAATACATACTTGTGATTATACCTCTTGCAAGCATCCGCAGTTACAAGAAAGTAATTAAGATAAATCTAACCACAGCCTTAAACTCTGAGATCCTACGCTCCCTTGTGCACCGGTATACTAACGGGGGTTTAGGTTTCTGTCACTCCGGCAACCCCACAATTAGCAACCAAATACACAATGCACTCCTCTAGGCCCATAAAGGTGAAGTGTCATGTAGTCGACGTTCACACGACACCACTAGAAGAATAACACCACAACTTAAATATCAAACCATTAAATATTACTCAACATAATTCCACTACTAACAGCGTGACTTCTCCCATGTCCTCAAGAACTAAACGAACTACTCACGAGACATCATATGGATCATGATCAGAGGTGATATAATGATGGATAACGATCTGAACATATACTTTAATTCACCGATAAAACTCAATAGCATCAACCACAAGGAGTAATTAACACCGGGAGAGTTTCCCCTATGAACTAAACAAAGTATAGCCCTAGATGTTACAGCGGAACGAGATGGTGCAGCGGTGATGGTGGTGATGGCGGTGGAGATGATGATGATGATGATCCCGATGAAGTCCAGCGCGATGACGATGAGGATGGCGATGATCTCCCCCTCCGGGAAGGAATTTCCCCGGCAGATTTCTCCCTGCCGGAGAGCTTTTCTCTCTCTGTGGTTTCCGCCTCGTGGAGGCGGCGGAATATTTTCTCACGGACTCCCCGTGTCTTAGGGTTTCTGGGGGATGAAGTACGCGAAGGGGGAGCGCCTGAGGTGGGCCAGGGGCACCACACCTGGCCAGGGCGCGGCCAAGGTGGGCCCCGCGCCCAGGGGTGGTGTGGGCCCCTCCTGGCCCATCTCAGCCTCCCCTTTTGGCTTAGTCCATCTTCTGATAAAATAGGAACATCTGTCTTCTCGGAAATATTTTTAGTGCTCCAGAAATATAGTGCCTTGACGTTGCTTTTTCCAGCTGAAATCTGACTCCGGCAGTTAATTATCCAATGATCATCAAACATGCAAAATAAGACAAAATAACATAAGTAACTCCTCTTAATATGAAATATATCATTGAATAACAGTAAATTATGCTATAAAATAGTGATGCGAAATGGACGTATCAGGCGGCGGCGCGCATCTGGGCACGGCCGGCCTCGGGTGCAGACCAGGTGCGGCCGCATCTGGGCACGGCCGGCCATGGTGCCATGTGGGCCAATGGTCGCCGCGCAGGTGGTCGGAGCGGGGATCTGGGCAGCCGCAGTGGTAGTTGGAGCGGGGCGCGGTGCCGGCCTGGGTGGGGGACGGCTGCGTGGTGCGCCATGGTGGTGGATCGGGGAAGAAGAAAGGCGGCGTCCAGCACCGGCGGGAGGAACGACGGCCAATCCGCCATGGACGGTTCCGTCTCAAGCGCACCGGCGGGAGGAACGACGGCCAACAGGGCTCGCCGAAATCTGCGGATACGGTGGCGCACATCTGGGCACGGGCGAGCGCGCTGACACGGCTGGCCGGTGACGGCACGGGTGCGCCCCACCATGACCGTCCTCCTCTCGCTCTGTCCCTGCACGCGCTCGACGAGGAGCTCCAGAGCGGCAGCTTCAGAGCTCCAGAGCGGCGGCGCGAGAAGAGCTCCAGGGCGGCAGCTTCTACGGCCCTCGTATACGGTATACCGCTGAAATCAATCGAGGCGTAGACCATGCGTTTATCCTGACGCTCGTTGTGATCCTGGACAAGATGCATAACTATTCACCCCCAACTAGCAGGGGATCGTTGCAGGAACAAGATGCATAACTATTTTTTATTTTTTGAGATATTTTTATTTATTTTTTGAGATATTTTTTATTTTTTATTAGTCTGCCATGTGGGCTCATGGCCACGTGTGCTGCCACCTCAGCAAACAGTCCACGCGTGCTGCCACCTCAGCACTGACTGGTGGGTCCCACCTGTCAGAACGAGTGTCAATTTGCGTTCAATTTGTGATCAGTGCACATTGCAACAAATGTCGCGAATACTGGTGGTTTTCTACGATCAAAACATAAAGTGGTGGTTTTTCGAAATTTAGCGTGAAATGTGGTGGTTCTATGCTAATAACTCGCTGCCCGGCGACCGGCGGGAATCATTCATTCTGTGCACATATGATGAAGGAAGCTATCAGCCGCGACACGGACGAGAGATGGATACTCAGAGATGCATATGAAATCTATCTGCTGCATACGTGTAAGACAAAAAAAAACCGTTCTTAGTTTAACTCTTTTTGCACCCGGGATATATAGGTAACATTTTTCGATATTTAAAAGGTCACAGCAGTGTGCACGTCTTCAGCCGTTGAGAGTGGTTTACACCATGACACCTATAGGGACGACCCACTTCTTCTAGACATTTTTAAGTGTACCATAAAGAAACAAAAAACTACACATTCTAGTGTAAAACTTACTATTAATCTGTAAAGCTTAAAGTTAATACATTATGCTATTTGAGAGAACCAAAAAACATTAATTTTGATGAATTTCATATTCACATATACACCAGTAGAAAAACGGCTATAGGTGGAATCACTATCTGTGGCGCACCATTTTTTTCATGCGCCACAGAATATATTCAATAGCGCACTGGCCGTGGTGCGTCACAGAATTCTGCCACTTTCCGCGGCGCATCCGGTGCATATGCGCCACTGAATTATAGCTTTCTATGGCGCATGCAGCCACATGCGCCACAGAAATATGGTGGGCCCGCCACCAATAATTGGCTTTCATCCATCTGTGGCGCATAAATGATGCTTTCTGTGGCGCATGTGGTCCCATGCGCCACATAAATGATGCTTTCTGTGGCGCATGGGGTCTCATGCGCCACAGAAAGTTTTTGAACTCAGATCCACACCCCTCCCCCCGTGGATCGCCTTTTCAGTTTTGCAAACAAGAAAAGAAAATGATAAAATCTTCAAAAAATAAAATCCTTTGATATATAGTTAGATTTTAGTGTCTAGTTGGTATAGAAATTTTGAAATATGAATTTTGACCTTTTTTACAAAAAAACAGAAGAATTTTTTTTAGAAAGGCCATAACTTTTGCATACGACGTCGAAAAAATGCGTTTAATATATCAAAAAAAACTAGAGAAAAATTCGAGCTCGATTTCACTGGGTTTACTCGGTGAACTTTTCTCAGATCCTCGAAATTTCAAAAGGAAAAAAAGTTATTTGAGGTAGAAGATTTTTTTCTACAGAATCAAACAAAATTCAAAAAAGACAATTCTATGGCGCATATCTACATATGCGCCACAGAATTGTTGGGCGGGATTCGAATTTGAATCCCGCCGGCACCACCCTTCTCTCTCTCTTTTCTCCTTCTCTCCTTCTCTCCTCTCATTTACTCCTCCTCCTCTCCTCCACTTCTCCTCTCACCTTCTCCTCCACTACTCCTCTCCCCTCTTCCTCCCTCCTCCTTCTCAACTCAACCCCGACGACCTCCTCCTCCTCCACCACCTCCGGCGACATCCTCCTCCTCCACCACCACCTCCGGTGACCCCCTCCTCCACCACCTCCGACGACAACCTCCTCCTCCACCACCTCCGGCGACATCCTCCTCCTCCACCACCACCTCCGGCGACATCCTCCTCCTCCTCCAGCGCCTCCGGCGACAACCTCCTCCTCCACCACCTTCGGCGACATCCTCCTCTTCCACCACCATCTCCAGCGACCCCCATCCTCCACCCACCCACCTCCGGCGACCCCCTCCTCCACCCACTTCCGACCAAGCCACCTACGGCCATGGCCACGGGCACCACGGCCTCCGACAAAATTCCGGTGGCACCAGATCCAGATCTAGATCTGGCCGCTTTTTAAAAAAAAATTCAAAATAACAATTCTGTGGCGCATGGTGGTGGGTGCGCCACAGAATTATTTATGTGGCGCATGGTAGTGGGTGCGCCACAGAATCTTGGTTTTTCTGTGGCGCATCTGGGCCGTGCGCCATAGAATTAAAATTTAGTGGCGAGATATTTGTGG
The DNA here is from genome assembly GCA_947311845.1 of Poa pratensis. Lineage (NCBI taxonomy): Eukaryota > Viridiplantae > Streptophyta > Magnoliopsida > Poales > Poaceae > Poa > Poa pratensis. The sequence continues at coordinate 3,894,746 of CAMZMU010000015.1, forward strand.
CGCACCCACAATACGCCACAGAAAGCCAAAAGTGGTGCGCCACAGATAGGCTATTTCCTAATAGTGATATTTGCTACCACTTGTTATTTTTTTATAGCCCATGTTCTATAAGTTTTTCATCTGAATTTTTTTTGACATAGTATAATCTTTTACTATACACTCATCCTTTTTCTTAGATTTTTCTGTTGTTGTAATGTAGTATAAAAAGATAAAAAATAGTGGGTATGTAGGTGTTATGGTGCTTGATCACAATTTTTTTACTAAACAACAGGAAGTTCTACATTATGAAAATATTTTCCATTACAAATCCCATAATGCATTTTTTACTTTGCCTATCTAATTATTTTTCTTCCTAAAAGTAGTTATAGTTGGAAAATTTTGATTGCATGTTTTGTAAGAAGTTATTTTGTGATAAATGTTGCCTTTATTAAAATCATAGGTTCGCATCAAGTCGGTACAGTAAAGTTAATTTACACCCGGCCTTTGTTTATCCAAAATGCACACACGTGATAAGAAGACAACAATAAAGTAATAGGCAAAATGCATACACATGCAAGATTAAAAATATGCACGAGGGTGTGGAGGGCCGATCGAATATCATTGCGCAAGATATCGGTTATCGTTTAATGATTGGTTGGCCTCATAGTAGAGATTAATCGTTTATCAACCGATTAATCAATTTTACCGTCGCCTATTTATCAGCTAGTTTTTTTGTAAATCCCAAGTTTCAACACTAAAATTCTGAAATATGCTATGCAAAAACAACATTCGAAGTATTGGAAAAAAAGTTAACTTGATTACTTGTTTTGAATCAAAAAATATAAAAAAAATCGATGTAATGTACAGTTCTACAAGAACATCGACCGATAAATCGGATGTAAGACCCATAAATCAAGCTGAGATACCGGATATGTGTGAAACTGAAGCTAAATCGATCGAAAAATCATCTCCAGCGATAAACTTGACTGATATGTTGTAATCTTATGGGTCACCCCATGATTCACGATAAATCGGCATATCGGCCAATTTTTTGAACATTGCCGAATACTATGCCGCCATCAAAGTTGGATGAATACATCTTTAGCCACCTGCTCCAAATCACGTCTGCACCGCCGTAAACAGCTTGCGGTGTTCCTGTAATGTGAAGAGTAGACCAAGAACGAAGCCATTGCCTACACTAGTAGATAATCCCTAAATGAGATGAATTTTTAGTATTTAGAAAATTTCCATGTCTATATAGCCACGACGAACGCATTAAGGATAACTGCAGTTTAGAAAAAAAAACGAAGATGCCATGTAAATAAGTTGGGTGTGTCCAAGTCTCAAGCAGATGAAATTTTCTTAAATGTCAGTCACCCAAAGAAAAGTACAACTGCAGTTTAGAAAAAAAATGAACTTGTTCAAGTTGCACTTTTCTACCTCATATGGACTCGCCACTCGTTTTGGAAAAGTGCAATTGGATGCTAGTTGCACTTTTCTCTAAACTGTGATTGCATTATTCTTATACGATGTTTCAGACTTTAGAAAATCTTAGGCGCCTGAGATTTAGCATAACCAAAATAAGTTAAGAAAAGAACGAAAAAGGGACAAGATTTGGAGGTTCTATGTGCGATTGAAAAAGTAATATTTTGGACTGGAAGTATTTGGGCCGAGAGAATCAAAGAAGAGGGATAGCGGCCGTGGGCGGGGCACAGGTGGTGCGTTTGCTCGACCTACGCGTGCTTGGGCTGTAGGCGCTCACCGTGAACCTTCTGTGACGGTCGGAGGAGGGGGAGGATGGTTGAAGATTATGAATCAATGTCGCGAAGCTCGATTGGATGCGGGGAATACGACCATTATTCGGTTGATTTCGATCACTCCAGCACGCGTATGTCAGTGGGGAGGAAGAACGCAACACAGTGAAGCTTTTGGCATGCTCGGACCAGCTCTAGGTGGAGCTCTCTGTCGACGTGACGCGACGGTGGTGACAGTTTCGAGCAAGTGCAGGAGCATCAGTAGAGGAACATGGATGATGCGAGAGTGAGGGAAAAAGATAGGGGAGGTAGCGACAAGCTCGGGAGCACTGTGGGATGTCGTTCGGTCCACAAAAGCGGTGACAGAGACACGTCGCATAGCATATAGGACACCAGCACACAGGTGCTTGAGCCTGAGGACTAATTTGACAGATGGACTCCACACGTAAGTGGAACAGAGGTAAACGGAGTGGGCCGAGCGATAGGAGTATCAACCATGGCAGGGTCATTTCTACAAATAAAAAAACTCAAAAGTTGCCCGGGCACGAGAGTCTTGAGCAATTTGGGCTTGAAATTTGTAAGATTGCATCTCTTGCATGACTTCATTTGAGGTCAAATCGGCGTAGTTGTGTCTTCCTTGGAGACTCTTCAAATCGGCCGCTTCAAAGGGTATGAGAGCATTCACATACTTCCTCTTGATATAAGCATCATTCACATGTGTAGCACCAAGGTCTCTATATGCGTTAGCAAGAGCCTTAAGCCTTTGATACATATCCTCATGAGTTTCTCCATCTTGCATGAAGAAACCTTCAATTTGGTTGCTCATAGCTTCATATTTATTTCTCCTCATGCTATCATTTCCAACGAACACCTCCGTAAGGCAATCCAAAGCTTCTTTGGCGGGGGTGCAATGTTGAATGTGATGCATATCCTTGTCACCCACGGCAACACGGATCAAATCAAGAGCGGTGGCATTTAGTTGACAATCAACTTGTTCTCGCCTTGACAAGTTGGATTCATCCACGGCCTTGTATCCACTTACAATGATCTTCCAAAGCTCAATGCTGGCACTGTTCACATGAGATCTCATAGAAACTTGCCAATTAGTAAATGAGGATGCATTTAGACTAGGTGGAACTCCTCTTAGGTGCATAGGAGGATGAGGGATTGGTACATCAGGAGAGTACGGAAAAGGAACCCTACCATATTCTCCCGATCCATTAGTCGGTTTAATTGGGAGTCAATTTTATCTTTGTCAACCCCCGTCTTCCCATCAACCTCTTCCCCCAAGGGTTTCTTAGGAAGCTCCGAAGGAAGAGGAGTGGGAGGAGATGAGATATCCTTTGCCTCCATGAGTTGCATAATCATCTCTTGCAACTTTTCCATTTTAGTTTCCATAGAGGACTTCAATTGAAGTCCTCTATGGAAACCGAAGTGGAAGCGATGGGGAGCTCGGTAATCTCATTTCCAAACTCGTCAATGGCCATACTTCTCTTAGGCGGTTAAGCCCGAATAAAGAGCCGAGGCTCTGATACCAATTGAAAGGATCGTATGGCCACCTAGAGGAGGGGAGGGGGTGAATAGGTGCTACTCCAAATTTTAATTCTTTTTCGATTAAGGCTTGACACAAAGGTAAATTCTCTAGATATGCAACTACGGTGAATTTACCTATATGACAAGTTAAGCCTAAACAAGATAAGATACAAGTAAAAACTAAGAGTAAGGAGTAACCGAACGGGAAGCACGCGGAGACAAGGATGTATTCCCGAGTTCCTCCTTTTTAGGGGAGTACGTCTCGTTGGAGGAGTGTGAGTTTCAAACTCAAGCGCCACAAATGGCCTCACCCTATTCTCCGATGAACCTCGCCTAAAAGCTCGGTCCACCTTCCACTATCGGAATGGTTCAAGGTGGAATCCAGAGCCCTTACAACACACTTGAGGCACAACCCACAAAAGGGTTGGGAGCTCCCGAGCACCACGAATCTGCTACACAAAAGTAGCAAGCAAGTAAGTACAACAAGATGCCTAGGTTTTCCTAGTGGAAACCCTAGGCTCAAATCCCTCAAGTGAATGAGGGGGAAATGAAAAACTCTTCGGTGAAGTTGTAGATCTGGGCCTTCTCCGTCAATCCTCCAAGTATGAGCAAGATTGGGTGGAGGGATTGGGAGATCTATGAGCTTTGGTCTTGCAACAATGGGGACAATCAATTCTGGACGAGCTGCTTTGCTGGAGGTATGTGGAGGGGTATTTATACCCCTCCCAAATCGAGCCGTTGCAAATCTCCAGGAGGCCGAAATATCCGGCTTGAGTGGGGGCCGGAATATCCGGCCCAGACCCAAAAGGTCCGGCCCAATATTCTGGTTTTTCCAGAGCAACGCACGCTTGGTCCTTAGCAAGAAAACCTTGACACCGGAATGTCCGGCCCGGAAACAACATGTCTGGTCCAATATTCCGGTTTTTCCAGAGCAATGCACGAGCTCTTTTCTCACATCTTTTTGGTGTTTGATGCTTATAAGATTTATGCCCTAAATCGTGCATCACTTAAACATGGTTAAATTATCACTAGTGTTGTTGCCTAACACACAAAACATCGAGGGATTATAAAATGCACTTTCACATGGGCACGGGCATGGCGCTAGCTCGGGATCTCGTATTGTACATGGATAACGCTGAGGTGGATAGGTTGTGGGTCCATCGTTGAGACGGATAATTGGTGGGTCCCGGCAGTGATGTTGATATGTTCTGGGCCCTACACGGAGGTGGATAAGTGAGGGGTCCTGCACGTACAAGCTTGATACGTCTCAAACGTATCTATAATTTTTGATGTTCCATGTTTGTTTTATACCAATTGCTACATGTTTTGCATCTACTTTATATCACTTTTATACATTTTTTGGGACTAACCTATTAACAAGGTGCCGAAGTGCCAGTTCCTGTTTTCTGCTGTTTTTGTATTCCAGAAAAGCTAGTCTGGAAATATTCTCGGAATTGGACGAAACTACACGGGGGTGCCTATTTTTCCAGAACACACCTGACGGAGCGAAGGAGCAGCAGAGGAGGGCCACCAGGGCCCCACACGCCACGAGGGCGCGGTTCCCCCTCTGCCGCGCCCTGGGGTGGTGTGGGCCCCTCGGGGGTCCGCAGCCGCCGCCCTTTCGCCTACTTATTCCCCCGACGCGAAAACCCTAAGTACCTGAGCAAATATCCACGAAAAAATCCAGAGACGCCGCCGTCGTCAACCCTAGCTCGGGAGGGTTCAGAACCTCTTCCCGGCACCCTGCCGGAGAGGGGAATCGTCACCGGAGGCTTCTACATCGCCATGCCTGCCTCCGGAGTGATGCGTGAGTAGTTCATCCTTGGACTACGGGTCCATAGCAGTATCTAGATGGTTGTCTCTCCACTTTGTGCCATCATGTTTAGATCTTGTGAGCTGCCCTACATGATTAAGATCATATTATTGTAATGCTACATGTTGTGTTTGCTGGGATCCGATGAATATTGAATATTATGTCAAGTTGATTATCAATCTATCTTATATGTTATTTAAGATCTTGCATGCTTTCCGTTACTCGTAGATGTTTTGGCCAAGTAGATGCTTGTAACTCCAAGAGAGAGTATTTATGCTAGATAGTGGGTTCATGTCTCCGTTTAACCTGGGACAGTGACAGAAAGTTCTAAGGTTGTGGATGTGCTGTTGCCACTAGGGATAACCTAACGATGCTATGTCCACGGACATATGTGTTTGTTTACATTACGCACTTTACTTAATGCAATTATCCGTTGCTTGCAACTTAATACCAACGGGGGACTCGGATGACAACCCGGCGGTGGATTATTAGTCATAGATGCTGTTGGATAACGATCTATGTATTATGTCGTAATGCCCAATTAAATATCATAGTAGTCAACATGTCATGTATATGCATTGTCATGCGCTCACTATTCGTCAATTGCCCAGCTGTAATTTGTTCACCCAACATGTTAGTTATCTTTTATGGAGAGACACCACTAGTGAACTGTGGACCCCGGTCCATTCTTTTACACTGATTAAACAACCACAAACTGCAAACTGTTCCTTTTTCATTCTCTGCAATTTAATACTCATTTTCCACACCATACGTTTAATCCTTTGTTTTCAGCAAGCCAGTGAGATTAACAACCTCACTGTTTCGTTGGGGCAAAGTAGTTTGATTGTGTTGTGTGCAGATTCCACGTCAACAGTCCAGACTCCCTGCGACAGCTATTTTTCTGGCGCCGTTGACAACCTTCTGAAGAGTTGCTGCTCCTACTGGTTCGATAACCTTGGTTTCTTTCTGAGGGAAAACTTGCTGCTGACTACATCATACCTTCCTCTTGGGGTCTCCCAACGAACGTGTGTTTCACATCATCAAGCTATTTTTCTGGCGCCGTTGCCGGGGAGACAGCAGTCTTCTGCAAGGGGAGTTTCACGCTTCCAATCTCTTTACTTTGTTTTTGTCTTGCTTAGTTTATTTTATTTTATCTTGTTTGCTTTCAATTATCAAAAACACAAAAAAATTAGTTACTTGCATCTAGTTTACTTTCAAGTTATTTTCTGTACTGTTTTTATTTCTGTTAAAATGAGTACTCCTGAGAACACTAAGTTGTGTGATTTCACTAGCACGAACAACAATGATTTCATATGCACACCTATTGCTCCACCTGCTGCTTCAGCAGAATTTTATGAAATTAAATCTGCACTTTTAAATCTTGTTATGAAAGAGCAATTTTCTGGTGTTAGTACTGATGATGCTGCTGTTCACCTTAATAACTTTGTTGAACTTTATGAAATGCAAAAGCTCAAGGAAGTAGATGGTGATATTATTAAACTGAAACTTTTTCCTTTCTCCTTGAGAGGACGTGCTAAAGAATGGTTGCTATCTTTGCCTAGAAATAGTATTGATTCATGGACTAAATGCAAAGATGCTTTTATTGGAAAATATTATCCTCCTGCTAAGATTATTTCTTTGAGAAGTAGCATAATGAATTTTAAGCAATTTGATAATGAACATGTTGCTCAAGCATGGGAGAGAATGAAATCATTGGTTAAAAATTGTCCCACTCATGGACTGACTACTTGGATGATCATCCAAACCTTCTATGCAGGATTAAATTTTTCTTCGAGGAATTTATTGGATTTGGCTGCTGGAGGTACCTTTATGTCCATCACTTTGGGTGCTGCAACAAAGCTTCTTGATGATATGATGATTAATTATTCTGAGTGGCACACCGAGAGAGCTCCAACAGGTAAGAAGGTAAATTCTGTTGAGAAAACCTCCTCCTTGAGTGCCAAAATTGATACTATTATGTCTATGCTTGCAAATGGTCAAACACATGTTGATCCAAATAATGTTCCTTTAGCTTCTTTGGTTGCTCAAGAAGAGCATGTTGATGTGAACTTCATTAAAAATAATAATTTCAACAACAATGCTTATAGGAATAATTTTGGTAATAGCAATTATAGGCCCTATCCTTCTAATAGTGGCAATGGTTATGGAAATTCCTATGGTAACTCCTACAACAATAATAAGAGTGTATCCTCCGATCTTGAAGTTATGCTTAAGGATTTTATTAGTACACAAACTGCTTTCAATAAAACTGTTGAGGAGAAATTTGGGAAAATTGATGTGCTTTCCTCTAAAGTTGATAGTCTTGCTCTTGATGTTTACTTATTGAAACTAAAGAACATGCCTCATGATGTTAAAGAGAGCAAAACTCTCAATGCTATACAAGTTAAAATTGATAACAATGTGAGGATGTGTCACATCCCAAATTTAGAAACTAAGAGAAACTTAGTTTCACAAGACCCAAATTTCAGAACCAACAAAAACTTTTTGAAATGTTTCACTGATGATCGTGTTTCCCTTCCCATTGCTATGTTTGAATCTTGTGGTTTGATTTGTGTGGTCAGGATTGTGATGTTGATCTTGTTGTGTCTGTTGCTTGTGAGGACAATTCCTCAGTTGTGCCTAAAACTAAAATCAAACACACTTGACAACAAATTTGGAATGTGACTTGAAAATAAGCAAAACCTCTAAAGGTATTCAAGAACTTGAATTAAAGATTCCAATTCAAATAAAATGACTTTAATAAATTATTCTCTCTACCTAACTCTCTATTTCCTTCAAACAAATATCTTCTCTATGAAAATGAAAATTATATAAAGTTAAAATATTTATCAAGGAAGTTCCAAGAGTTCAAAAATAATATTTGAACTTGCTTCAAAATTTCAAAGGATTATAAATTTGTATTTAAGAAAAATGCCATTTTTAAACCCTATGAACAAAAGTTGTGCAAAACATTTTATTTTGAAGCCCCAATTTTTGTGCAGCTTCTACATGTATTGGGGAGGCCACATGATTATTTTCAATTTTTTATAAATGTTTTACTACCCCAATTAAATCCTTGAAGTGATACTGGTTTTAAAAGAAACAGAAAAAGGACCTAGTTGTAATTAGAAATGGAAATCCAGGGGGCTATCTGTGAAAGTGTCTTCGTGTTCCTGTAGCTCCCGTGGGCACACATGGCGCCAGGCCGCCGTGTCGCTCGCTCCCGCACGTCGCTCGCCAGGCCCCCCTCCTCTCTGCTGTCCTGCGAGGAGGATAAGGCCGCCTCGACGCCGCGCTGTCCCTCTCCCTCAGATCTTTTCCCCACTCGCTCTCCTCTCTCTCTCTGCTCCTCTCCCCGACCCGAACCCTAGCTAGCAGTGGATGCCGCGTCGCCGCTGCTCCAGGGCTCCCCGAGCAAATCGAAGCGCACCGGAAGCTCCGCCACACCGTCCTCTGCATCCTAGTCCATGGAATCGTCGCGGGAAGCTGCGAATCGAGCGGGGCATCTCCGTCCTCTTCATCTCCGGCCGCCGAACGTAGAGGAAGCTCACGAGCTGCACGGTCCTCCATTCCCCGCCATTTTCGTGTCTCCGTGCTCCCCTCCTCGCGGTCTAACTCCTGGACATCCCCCTTGCTTCTCAGGTTCACCGGAGCGCCGTCGCCGTCCTCGCCCGCTCCCTGCTCGCCATCTCCTCGCTCTGCCGTGCTCGTTCGGGAAGAAAACGGCCTCATAACGTTTCGCTCCGCGCACTGGGCCGCTGGTTGGGCCGTGGCCTGCGCTGCACGGCCAGATCTGGGCCAGATCTGGCCTGTTCATGTTTTTATTTAGTAGGATCTAATATATGTTTTTAATTCCTGTTATTTTTACAGTGCAGCTTTAATTCGTTTGTGGTAGTTGTGTGCTAGCAAATTGAGTGATCTAAATTTTGTAGTGTTCCTGTGAGTTTTCTTAAACATGCCACACTGGTTGTTTGCAAAAATATAATTATGTGTGCCTCCTAGATTTAATCTCATAAAAAGTATGTTTTGCACTAAATATTTAATATCTAGAGTTATACAACTCCAAATTTTGCAAACTAAAATTCCCTGGAAACCCTGAAGTGGTACCTTTCCAGATCTGTTGGTCTTATATGCAAATGAAGTCTAAAACAAAAGTTCTATTCATTTTTGAAAACACACCAGTGGCACTTTGGTGATTTTTGTAGATTTTTGTGAGATGAATTTTGGAGTAAATCCAATTGGCTTGTCTTCTATATGTGTAGGAGAACATATCCCTAAATTGGGTTGAATTTAGGAGTCATTGATTGACTGTGGTGATAATTATAAACTTTAGGCCTTTTCTGCCTATTTTAGTAGACCTTTATTAATTGTTGTATTATAATTTTATTGTTATAAATGTGTTTCCTAGCATGTGTAGGGTGGTAGTCCACTGTTGGGACATGTTCCTCTAATTTTACTAGCATGTTAGGAGAGCTAATTGTGAGTCATGTGTTTTTGAGGGTTTTATTCCCTATATAACTTTTCACCTAGTAATTAGGAATTACTATGTTTGTTTAATTTTGATGTGAGAATATTGTGTGTGATTAATATGTATGCCTTGCTGGTTAATGATTGTTGTGGTACTATTGCTTGCATGTTAGTATAGTTTAGCAGGTTATAATATGTTAGTACTGTTAGTGGAATTCGATAGACAAATTGGTATGAGTAATATATTTGCATGGCTTGATGAACTTGATGGACTTGAGTTGAGTACTAGCTTAAATATCTTGTTAGTGTATCCACCTTAACTTGGTGAGATATTTTGAATTACCAAGATTAATTGGTAGTTTAACTTTTGTCTGAAGTATTTCCTGATCAGAGGAAAGTGGTTGTTAATTACCTCTAATTGAGGATGTCTTGGTGCTCTATGTTTTTAGCATGTGTTTGGTGTTATACTCCTGTGAGTATAATGCCCTGGTAAATATAGATTTAGTTCGTTGCTTGATTAAACTAGTGCTATATTTGTGGCTTGAGTGATTAGTTTGATACTTGTGGTTTGTTCCTTGTTTGTATGCCACTTGTGGTTTGGTTTGCTTATTGCGTGTTGTTTTATTTTCATGTTGCGACGCTAAAGATAAACGCTACCGGGGTGGTATTTGGAAAGGATTTATCGGAGAAGGATGAGAGTTTATTTCTTTGATCAATGAGGAGAAGTCCAGGAACATCACGATGAAATCAGGCAAGCTATCCTCTGAGCTTGCATTTATATACATCTATTTTGGTTCACATGTTTTACTTATAAAGAGCAAAAGTGATTTATGTGGTGTTTGCCACTAAAGTTATGATTTTGAAAACCCTTTTTCCAAATTACAAGTATATTATTTTGACACCCTATATGGAGATATTAGCTGGAATTTCTTTTCCAAACTATAGGATGGGAAAAATATTGTTTACTCCAAACTCCTTTGAAAATACTTGTGTGGATATGGAATGCCGAGATGTCGGTGTTGAAGTGGAAAAATGGAGAATGGTGATGTTTACGAAAAATGCACATTGTGTCCCGGTACTTACAGAACAACCAATACCCTGTGCGACCACATTTACCCACCTATGGGAAAAGGGCTTAGTCATATAATTTGCTCATATTAGTATGGGAGACCTCATCGACGGAGACGACTCCGTTATGCATGAGGGGATAGTGTGTTGATCTACCCCTGACCCGGGTCCTCGCTCAAACTCTATGGAAAGATAAGGAGGAGGATTGAAGGTTCCACCATAAATCGCCGGGCAAAACTATGAGTCCTCACACTTAGATTCCGACGGGCTGGGTTAAGTGTGGTGGGAAATATCATAAGGGCAGGATCCTATACTAGCATGAGCAAAGGACAGGCTAGGGTCGGTGACTCAACTTCGCATACACCTTGTATGGCGGGACGTGGCGGACACGATGAGTTACCGGATGGATGTGGGAAAAGCGTGCTACCTCTGCAGAGTGTAAAACTATTCGAATAGCCGAGTCCTCGGATATGGACAGTTGGAAAAAACTGCTTTGACCATGTGCAAGTTTTGCAAAGTTTTGAGAATTGAAAATAAAATGGAGATGTGTTGTATATGCAACTCTACCGACGGGCTGGTATGAGGTTGCTGGAAAAGAGGAGGACCATGACGGGCTATGGTCGAGAAGTGCAGAGTTTTGTGATTTAAAAGAGAAAAATGTTTTATGCAACTATACCAAAGGGCCGGTATGAAGTTGTTGGGATTGAAAGACCATGAGGGGTTATGGTCGAAAAAGGGGGAGTTTTGGGGAAGTAAACAAAATGGTGATTTTCCGGGAGAAATGTTTTAAAAGAGACTTATTACAAAGATAGGTTTATGGGGAAAAGTTCTAAAAGCCTTCTTTTCTTTTTCAAGAAAGATATAGAGATTTCAAAACAAAGTTTTAATAAACAAAAGTATATCCTTCTCTTTTCAACAAGGATATAGAGTTTTAAAAGCAAACGAAGTTTCATTTAAACAATAAAAGAGTAGTGCATGCTCATTCCGGGGGTAGTTTGCGAGTACATTCAAATGTACTCATATTGGTTTCGTCCATGGCTATTGTCTTAGCCAGATTCTGAAGAGGAGCAGTTCGAAGAAGAAGTGGTTAATGACGTCAATGCGAACTAGGGCGCTTCCCAGTCAGCTGCCTGTAGGGTTAAGGCAAATGGCTTGGGCTCCACGCTGTTTGGTGATTTCCGCTGCAAGTACCTGTTGAAGTTATGACTTCAATCAAGTAAGTATATTTATTCGGTATTTATGGGTGTTCTGTGGTGCCAATTCGAGTTATGTGCAACAACAGACTGATCATGGGATTGTTGCAGGAAACATAACGAGTATCTCGGATAGTTAATCCGGGGTCCTCACAGGATGTTAGCTGAATTGCATGCTAGATGGGAAAGAGAGGATGAAATTGCTAGAAAGAATAATATTGCTAGAGTTTATACTATTACTACTTCTGAAAAGGCTTCAAACTCAAGTGTTAACAAACCTCCTACCATTAATGGCAAGATAGTTGGTGTTGGTAATGTTTCCACTTCTATTGCAAAATGTCCTAAATTGCCTGATAACTCTGAAACTGTCCTTGATAAAGATGCTGAAATTTCTAGCAATAAGGAAGAGAATAATTCCATTACTTTTGATGATAATGACTTTGATTTTGATGGTTGCAATATTTCTGAAGTAATTAAGTTCTTGCAAAAGCTAGCTAGAAGTCCTAATGCTAGTGCTATAAACATGGCTTTTACTAAACATATTACTAATGCTCTCATACAAGTTAGGGAAGAGAAATTAAAACATGAAGCTTCTATCCCTAGGAAGTTAGAAGATGGTTGGGAGCCCATCATTAAATTGAAATTGAATGACTTTGATTGCAATGCTTTGTGTGACCTTGGTGCTAGTATTTCTGTTATGCCTAAAAGATTATATGATATGCTTGATTTAGCACCTTTGGAAAATTGTTACTTGGATGTTCACCTTGTTGATTCTACTATTAAAAAACCTTTGGGAAGAATTGATGATGTTCTTATCATGGTTAACAACAATTATGTCCCCGTTGATTTTATTGTCTTGGATATTGAGTGCAATCCATCATGCCCTATTGTGCTGGGAAGACCTTTTCTTAGGACTGTAGGTGCTATTATTGATATGAAAGAAGGGAATATAAAATATCAATTTCCTCTCAAGAAAGGTATGGAACACTTTCCTAGGAAGAAGATTAAGCCACCTTATGATTCTATTGTTCGAACAAATTACAATGTTGATGCTTCTTCACTTGGTAATACTTGATGCATGCTTTGTGCCTAGCTAAAAGGCGTTAAAGAAAAGCGCTTATGGGAGGCAACCCATTTTATTTTTCTGCAATTTTTCTTTTATTGAGTCAAGGAGTTTGTTTACTTCTGTAGCAACTCCTTTGTATCTTTATTTTCTCGCATTGTTGTGCCAAGAGTAGCCTCTAATGATAAGATGATGCTTAATTTTGATTGCTGCGCAGAAACAGATTTTTGCTGTTCACTGTACGAAATTCCTAAAATCACCAGATTGTTAATTAAATCTGAAATTTTTGTGCGTAATCTTTATGAATGTCTGAAACTTTCATTAGTTCAGAGTTTCTCGATCTGAGCGTCGTAAGTGCCTCGAAAAAATTCGTCTTTGCGGACTGTTCTGTTTTAGACAGATTATGCCTTTTTATTTTTCGCATTCTCTCTTTTACTAGTGTTGAGTGAAATTCTTTTTTGGGTGGAAGAGCTTCACATAACATCAGTGGCTGTAGCTAATGTTTAAAGTAACAAATCATATTGCGTCTTTATAGAACATGTGAATTTTTGATTATGCACTAACCCTCTAATGAGATCTACTTTGAGTTTGGTGTGACGGAAGTTTTCAAGGGTCAAGAGAGAAGGATGATATAATAGGATCAAGAAGAGTGAAGAGCTTAAGCTTGGGGAGGCTCCCATGGATCTCCCCAGCATATTTCAAGAAGACTCAAGCGTCTAAGCTTGGGGATGCCCAAGGCATCCCCTTCTTCATCGTCAAAATTATCAGGTCATCTCTAGTGAAACTATATTTTAATTCTTTCACATCATATGTGCTTTTCTTGGAGCGTCTGTGTGCTTTTTATTTTCAGTATTGCATTTTATTTTCAATAAAGCTTGACTGGACCCTAGCATTCTTGATTGGGAGAGAGACACGCTCCGCTTTTTCATGAGAATACTCCTATTCTTCACTTATATTTGTTGAGTATTCATATCTAGCGCTGTTCAGCTTTTAGCTCTTGTTTTCATGTATCTCTTGTCAGAGCTATTAGCTTTCTTTTGTAGAAAGTACTCTCTTGCTTCACTTATATTTGTTTGGAGAGTTGATGAAATAAATTGATTGGTGTTTGGTTGGTTCAGAAAATGTTGCATGTGGTAATTGGTATAAGGAAAAACTTGCTTAATCTTGTAGATCACTAAAATGGATAACTTGATGCTTGTCAATTGTTTTGAGTTAACAAGTAGATCATGATTAAATTGTGCATCACATGAGTTAAGCCTATTAGTGAAGAACTACCGTAAAGCTTGTTGAAAATTTGGTTTGCATCGGTGGTACCTCTAAGGTCTAGATATTTTCTAATAACAGGGTTTGGTTAACAAGGAAGACGGTATGAAGTCTTATAACGTTTGCAATATGTTTGTCATATAAAACTTGGTGTACGGGTTGATATTCTTGTTTGCTTACATAACCTTGCTAGCCTAAACTCTGTACTGAGAGGGAATGCTTCTCGTGCATCCAAATCCTTGAGCCAAAATCCATGCCATTTGTGTCCACCATAACTACCTATATGTGGTATTTCCTTGCCACTCCAAGTAAATTTTTCATGTGCTACCTTTAAATTATTCAAAATGTTATTATTCCCTTTTTGTGTCAATGTTTACTAGCTCATGAGGAATTAGTGTGGTTATTCTTTATTCTATTTGTCGAGTGGACTTTTACACCTGGACTAGTGGCATATACATCCGCTTATCCAATAACTTGCAAAAAGAGCTGGCAACGGGGTGCCCAGTCCCAATTAATTACAACTTTAACCAATTAATTCTCTTCACACTTTTGCCCTGATTCATCAGTAAGCAATGACAAACAGTGAAATACCTGAATGTGTGTAAACCAAAGAGAAAGAGGGATGATCTGCCTTGCTGGTAGAAATAACGTCCTTCATGGGAGCCGCTCTTAAAAGTCCGTTCGACAGGTAGAATACTGTTCTCACCCGCTACCATTCGTTGACAATTAACAAACACCTCTCAAAAATAGATACTCCTCCATGGTATGTGATTGATGGAAGGCACCCGAGGATTCGGTTAGCCATGGCTTGTGTTAGCAAGGTTGGGAGGAGTATCAAATATTTTATGCAATCTCTATATGCTTTCAAAAACCTAAAAGCTCTAGCACATGATTTAATCCCTGCTTCCCTCTGCGAAGGGCCTTTCTTTTACTTTTATGTTGAGTCAGTTTTCCTATTCTTTCTGTCTTCCACAAGCAAACACTAGTGTCAACTTTGTTACAACATGCGTTATATGCAATGTATTGGACTTGTTATACTACTTTGTGTTGACAATATCCATGAGATAAATATGTTGAAAGTTGAAGCAAATGCTGAAACTAAATTCTTCCTTTGTGTTGATTAAATACCTTTTGTTAGAAACTATTGCTTTATGAGTTAACACTTATGCAAAACTGTTTGATGCTTGTCTCGAAAGTACTATTCATGAAAACGTTTAGCTTGTGTGATTCATTGTTTACTCATTATCTATTTGGTAGCAAATTATAGACCATTGACTTGGATCACTTCATTCATTTACATGTGCCTTGCAATATTATATGATCAAGATTATGATAGTAGCATGTCACCTCAAAAATTATTTGTTTTTATCGTTTACCTACTCGAGGACGAGTAGGAACTAAGCTTGGGGATGCTGATACGTCTCAAACGTATCTATAATTTTTGATGTTCCATGCTTGTTTTATACCAATTGCTACATGTTTTGCATCTACTTTATATCACTTTTATACATTTTTTGGGACTAACCTATTAACAAGATGCCGAAGTGCCAGTTCCTGTTTTCTGCTGTTTTTGTATTCCAGAAAAGCTAGTCTGGAAATATTCTCGGAATTGGACGAAACTACACGGGGGTCCTATTTTTCCAGAACACACCTGACGGAGCGAAGGAGCAGCAGAGGAGGGCCACCAGGGCCCACACGCCACAGGGCGCGGGCCCCCCTCTGCCGCGCCCTGGGTGGTGTGGGCCCCTCGGGGGTCCGCAGCCGCCGCCCTTTCGCCTACTTATTCCCCCCGACGCGAAAACCCTAAGTACCTGAGCAAATATCCACGAAAAGTTCCAGAGACGCCGCCGTCGTCAACCCTAGCTCGGGAGGGTTCAGAACCTCTTCCCGGCACCCTGCCGGAGAGGGGAATCGTCACCGGAGGCTTCTACATCGCCATGCCTGCCTCCGGAGTGATGCGTGAGTAGTTCATCCTTGGACTACGGGTCCATAGCAGTAGCTAGATGGTTGTCTCTCCACTTTGTGCCATCATGTTTAGATCTTGTGAGCTGCCCTACATGATCAAGATCATATTATTGTAATGCTACATGTTGTGTTTGCTGGGATCCGATGAATATTGAATATTATGTCAAGTTGATTATCAATCTATCTTATATGTTATTTAAGATCTTGCATGCTTTCCGTTACTCGTAGATGCTTTGGCCAAGTAGATGCTTGTAACTCCAAGAGAGAGTATTTATGCTAGATAGTGGGTTCATGTCTCCGTTTAACCTGGGACAGTGACAGAAAGTTCTAAGGTTGTGGATGTGCTGTTGCCACTAGGGATAACCTAACGATGCTATGTCCACGGACATATGTGTTTGTTTACATTACGCACTTTACTTAATGCAATTATCCGTTGCTTGCAACTTAATACCAACGGGGGACTCGGATGACAACCCGGCGGTGGATTATTAGTCATAGATGCTGTTGGATAACGATCTATGTATTATGTCGTAATGCCCAATTAAATATCATAGTAGTCAACATGTCATGTATATGCATTGTCATGCGCTCACTATTCGTCAATTGCCCAGCTGTAATTTGTTCACC